>WNLI01001032.1:0-12223 GCA_025802215.1 Wirenia argentea
ATTGACTGCTAATATATTGTGTCAATGCAGTACAGCTTGTTTTATGCTACCAAGATCCTCTATTTAGCAAAACCTTAATAGTGTATCAATTTAATTGCATATCAGGTAAGCGTATTGAGGCCTCATTGGCCTCTTGTACTTTTTACACATTGCGGCGGTACAAGTACTTATGGGGAAAGCAGCAGTGTTGATGCCAGCAATGGCCTAGCATGCCTCTACAACTGTCCCAACTCAAATTCTTGTTTTGCCATGGAAACGTAGATTTCCGACTTTCTGTCACGGTAGTTACAAAATTCAAACTTTATGCATTTAATTTTTAAATAAATATACCCACTTCTTCGTATTGTTTTATTTTGGAAGATTATTATAATATTGTCACATGTTACCATGTTGTTTGTCTGCGTAACATTTTAGTTAACCTGGTTCTGTACTTTTATAGTATAGTTTTCATGTCAATAGAGCCCACCTAGCACAGAAAAATAAGCCTACTCGAGAGACTACCTCTATTAAGAGACCACCTGTCTTAAGAGACCGGTCTTTGACAGTCCCAAACATTTTTCTATTACAAGTAACCTGTATGAGACCACATGTCTTATGCGACTGGTCGCTCCTGTTTTGGGGTCCTATGTAGCAGTTCAACCTGTATTAAGAGACCACCTGCTGGTACATTTTAGTTGAGATTTGACAACAGAACCGATGGATTAGTAAACTTGCCGCAATGTTGATTGTTGATGCTGACAGTATTAAATGAGGACAATAGTGTTGCCATATAAGTCTATTCATCACAATAATAACCAAGTATATTTAATTGTGCTAACAATTATGGTGTATCTAATGTCAGTAACATCACTAGTTACCAGGATTATGTTGTATACAATACTGTAATTGGTAATTCATTAATTTTGGTCTCACAGAATGGTCTAATTCATTTTAACCTGTAATAAGAGACCACCTGCTGTAAGAGACCATTTTTCTCTCGTCCACTGAGTGGTCGCTTATTACAGGTTTTACTTGACTTATACATTCATGGTAGCGCTAATAGCCTATTACCACATTATGCACGCCACGCTAAACGATGATTTCAATGCTAAATGATGTCTTTGAAAGTGTGCGTAATGTTGGCGCGCAACAGAAAATACGTCATATAAGCCGTACTGGGAATGTGTTTAGTAAATAGGCCAATTTTTCTACGCCAGTTGGGCTCTATCGACATGCAACGTACACTATGAAGGTACAGTACCGCTTTAAGCACAACATTTGAGTGGTGTCATTTCAGGTCATTTGACTCGAATGGCACGCAGACTCGCAAGACTTCATTCGTGTCAGGGGGAGATTACCACGTATTACCTCGGAAAGGCTCACTCGACTCTCGTGGCGACAGAGTTACCAAACTTGGCACAAATATGTGAGTAGCTTAGTCATATGGTGCGTTCAGGAGAAGTTGTGTCAACCGTTTATACAAGTTACGAGTCGTATGTTGCGACAATGCGTTCGGTAATCATATCCGGTGGAAGTGACGTCAACTCGTAAATACGACCTCCAACTCGATTGAAACATTTCCCACCCAGTTCACGACTCGTAAATACGAGTTGACAGATCGTTCGGTACGTTTTCATGACTCGATACCTTGTAATTACTAGTTGGACACGACCCGCAACTCGTAATTACCAGTTAGCGTTCAGTGGTCATTCGGTAGTCTGTTTTCTTCCAACTCGTATTTACCTTTGTACGCCATCTCCCGAACGCACCAATACACCTAGGCTATCCGGTATCCAGTATTTTGTGCCTCAATAGCTCAGTCGGGTGCGCGTTGCATTTGTAATCCTAAGGTCGTGGGTTCGAACCCCGACTGGCGCAGATTATTAGGAGATTGTTGCACACACAAATTCATCGTCATTCGCATGAGACGTTAAACGGAGGTGCGTGCGACTGGTATTACCTTAAATGTATATTTAAGTAGCACTAAAATTTACTTTACTTTTATCCAACTGTCTGCCATCCTGTGGTATAGTGTTACATTAAAAATAATAATAAATAAATGTGTGCATTTGATATACCGCACTTTCATGTCTGTCCACGTTGCCGTGCACTTGTAAGTGTCTCAAATGCGGGTGGAAAGCCCGGGAAAACCTCGAACCCACGCCTCTCGATTGAAAGGGTGACGTTCTATCCACTACACCGTGAGCCCACAATTTGATGCATTATGTATTTCGTATTTGAGCTCTTTTACTTGTTATTTAAGAATTGTGGGAGTAGCCGTGCAAGTCAATAAAATATAATGTACAAAAGTAAAATATATATTACAACAGTAAGATATATAGTACCGTAAGTAGTAACACCTTTATGACTTATTGAATGATTTTAAAACACAAGCTTTCGAATGTGAAAAACATTCTTCATCACGTGTGATATGGCACCATATCACACCTGATGAAGAATGTTTTAAAATCGTTTAGTAAGTCATAAAGGTACTATATATCTTACTGTTGTAATATATATTTTACTATTGTACTTTGTTAATTAAGTGAGAGCTGAAAACTGTTCAAAATTCATCAGAGACACTATCAACCAACTGCTTATTGCAAAAGTATTCCCAAAGTTTGTATTAAGACATTGTAACATGAATAGGTAGGGGCGGGATACTTTGGTGAAGGATTAGCATCTATTATAAAAGTTCAATTAGTAATTATTTAACGTTTCTTATTTTACTTTTCTCACATATTTGTTATATAATTATGACTTTTTGTTGCATAATAGCAAAATAAGTGTTTTATACCACATGTCAAGTGGTAGACAATGCTATGGCATGTAATAAAAGGTAAGTTATGGACAATGTAATTCAACTTGTGTGAAAAGCAGTTAAAATACATTCATATTATAGTAAAATGATTCTCATATATTTTGAGTATTTGACAGATTTCAGTGTGTTTTTCCAGAAAAGTACATAGGGGCAGGACGACTTTGTAGGGCAATTTTGTCGATGAGTGCAAATGCATAAAATATGTCCGGCATTGTATGTTAAAAATAATATATTTAACAGAAATATTGTTGGGAAATGGTATTGATGCATTTATAGGGGGACTATAAAATACCTAGAGTAGATGGACGGATCTTAGACTGAACCCCCAGGGGCTCTCACCCTCCCGACTATCCTCTTACCAGATGGGTGGATATGACACTAGGGGATCTACTGTAAAGAGCTGCGGAATTAATTCTCTGGAAGAGGCAGGGAGAAGAGACCGCGATCGGGCAACTTGGCAGCTATGACCCTAGGTCCTAGGCGATCCTTTAACTCTCAATAAGCTTAATGCTGATAGATAGGTGGGATGTTTTGCGCAAACACATGCACGCCATAGCTGTAATAGCAATAGTGGCGGCATTTGCAACATCATCTAGCATAATACTGCATAGGCTAGGCTAGGTATACCAAACATCTAATTAAGTGATTGTGATCCAGGTACAATGATGACAAGACCAAGACAGACTTTCCATATCACACATCAAAGAACACCATTTCATCCACTGACATGGTGTGTACATACAATACATAGACTAAGCTTGAACCTGGGACATTTAATTAAGTGATTGTGATCCAGGTACAATGATGACAAGACCAAGACAGACTCCCCGTAATCCTGTATCACACATCGAAGTGAAATGGTGCGGATGACATACAGTATCATACGTTAACTAGTCTAATACAAAATAGTATGGGGCAGTAGCTCAGTGGTAGAGTGCTCGCCTACAGTGCCGGGTGTCCCGGGTTCAAGCCTGGGCCGCGGCAAATGTTTGTGTCATTTTCCATGTGTTTCTGTAATTCTCCTTGGGCAAGGAATTTACCCCTAATTGCCTCCACTAGTTCAGTGACTAAATTGAGCAGCTGGGGACTGGGTAGCTTTCGTAGGAATTCTACAAGCTTCTTCTCCCTCCCTTCGCGTAATGGAAGATGGAAATATCCTACCCATGTCCGGTGGTTTTCTCCGGGTTCTCCAATTTCCCCACCAACTAACTTTCGGCCACTTTAGATGTACAGTATAACTGTTCATAGTGAGGAGTGTCCGCAATGTAATGCTTGTCAACCTATAGGTGCATGCGGTTATACATCTCTCACATTGTGTGATTATAGTCAATCAGTTGACTTCAAATGCCAAACATATAATACAAAATAGTACAACCATAATATTCATTTATATTTTAACACTTGAGTGTTTGTGTGACTGCTTTCTGTGACCTCTAGAGCTGTGTTAAATAGACGACATGGGGATAAATCAGTGACTACCCCAGTTATACATACTTGCATGGTATAATTGTGTAGTTTGTATTTGCCGAATAAACTTTCTTCACAATAAAATTGTCTGTCATTATCCTTTACTATCATGATCATTTTGTATCATGCACTTGTCAGTGCTTCGATGACAGCCTCCTTTACTATTACATCCACTTTATCACAGGATATGTCCAACCCCGACCCGTTAGCCACGGCACAACTTGATCTCCTAGCCCTACTCATTGGGTCACGTGACCAAGAAACACAGCAGTTCCGTCTCAACCTTTTCGACACCGACTCCGATGAACAACAATAGTGAGTATTTTAACACATCTCAATTATGGATCATCCGGGTTCAATAAAAAAATTGAAAACTTGCTATTTCCCCATCTGATCAATCTGTTTCATATTTTGATGTAGGAAACACTAGACGTCACATGGCTGAGTAACGGATTCCATCATAATATATATACTCATGGAATTTAAAAACTGACCCCCCTATTATAATATAGTAAAATATAGTTATTAAACATTATAATATATATCAGTTATGTTATGTAAGTTTTACATTACCCAATACCCATCCGTAACCCACACTACCCCACACCCACACGCTACTCCACACACCCACACTCTACATCCACCCTCTACCCCACCCACCCACACTGTGGCTGGCTGGGGTAGAGTGTGGGTGGATGTGTGTGGGGTAGTGTGGGTGTGTGTGTGGGTGGGGTAGTGTGGGTGGATGGGTGTGTGTGAGGTAGAGTGTAGGTGCATGTATGTGTGTCTGGAGTAGGAGTGTGGGGTAGTGTGTGGGGTATAGTGTGGGTAGGTGGAGCGGGTGGGTGGAGTAGTCTGGGGTAGACTGTGTGTGGGTGGGTAGGTGGGTGAGGTATAGTGTGGGTGGGTGAGTGGGGTAAAGTGTGGGTGGGTGGTGTAAAGTGTGGATGGGGTAAAGTGTGGGTGGAGTAGAGTGTGGGTGTGGGTGGGTAATGTAAAACTTACATAAGATAACTGATATTACAGTATGTTTAATACATTTTACTATATTATAATAGGGGGGTCAGTTTTTAAATTCCATGAGTATACAGTATTAGACCACACTATTATAGACGACGCTTCAGATACGCCACGTACCCATTGTCTGGTCAACTGGAGGCATTTGACCCAGTTGTCGTTGAACGTAGGTCATGTGACGGATGGCAAGACACGGGCAGCTAAGGGCTCGGTCCCATGTGTGCGGCAACAGAAACCGTAACCCGCCCTTTTTTGTTCAATGATTCCGCCTCTATACGTTCTCTCATTGCTTCTTTGATAACTGCGATCAATCCCCGATCATGCCAATTAGAAGTACGGTTTATGATACAATTTTGACATGCTCGACAAGTCAACAAGTGGGTCAAATTCAAGCATTTGATAGAGGACCAGCCGAAGGTTATACGATGTGGCCAAAACATCGCCTATAATAGTGGGTGTCTAATACTTGAATCATAAACATTCTGAATAAGAAAGAACAACTGGATGAAGCATAATTTTCACCATAATGTACAGTATATAGTGAGGGTTGACCAACCTCAGTCGCAGAAGCGTCCTTACAACACTGCTCCACCTGCCTCCTCATTGCACAGTACTCTATCCATGGGAAGTAGACGTTGAGAAACGACAACATCGACACGCCGCAACGTCGTCGGTCGAAATCCTCGTCAACGTGAACGTTAAATGTGGGGTCAAGGTCAACGTAGGTCTTGTCGCAGAGAGGAGTGAGAGCTTCGATGATCGTGGGATTGGTGAGCCAGGTCTCGAGGATGTCCGCCTTTAGGGTGTAGTAGATTATACTCTGCAAAACAAAATACATTTATATGTACCGGTAGACATGTGACAGAAATAATATCGCGGTATGGTGGTACTCTTGCTGTTGTGTAGGTGTGAAATGTAGGTCACAGTGAGAGCTTGGTAAACAGGTGTCACATATCGTTGCCATCTTTTTGCACATCGGTGCGTCTCAAATGCAGTAGATGTACTTATGGGGAAATCAGGCATTTGCGCAATAGCATGTCCCTAACGTAACAACACAGAACCAGTCCATCTCAATTCCCTTGGTGCCATGGGTATGTTCATCGGTACCCATTCACATCTGGATGGACTTAGGCTATTGTTATGATGTCTTGTTCAAGAAGATACCGATTTGGGAACCCACAACATGTCAGATCTGTGCTGCCATTGTTCGAACCCATGACATGATTATAAATCAGACGTGTTTGCAAGTGAACCATCCACCGGTAATCCAATAATCAATACTCTTGGTGTGGCATGTAGGTACGTAATTTGGTACAACATGCACGCTGTGCGGCCATTTCCCTGCTCGTACAGTTATGTGAAAATAAAAAGGGTGATGATGGGGGAAAAACAAAAGAAAATATGTGAAATATGGTCTGCCTGACCTCTTTTACCAAAGTGACCTCTTTTATGCCTCAGGGTCAGTATGGAAGGAGAGGTTGAGAAACATGGCACCTCGGTTTAGGAACTCATGCGAAGTATAGATTATATGCGTCGAATAGAAACTGTGATTTGAACAAGATTATAATGCAATATATACCAGGTGGCGTAACTTTTGACGCATAGTGTATATAACACAAACCTTGATATAGAAGGTAACAAGAAGTTTTCTGAGATCATAGACTTGTAGCATAATAGCGGCACTGTTGTCAGATATACTGTATCCATCGAGAATGTATTTGGTGACGACGACTTGCCAACTGAGCCACCGCTGGTTGAACAGAGCATTGAGAGAGAGGCAGTGCCTGATGTGTCCAGGCATCAGGCAGCAGAGACCTACAACAGATAGAGGCAGTGTCTGATGTGTCCAGGCATCAGGCAGCATAGACCTACAGCATCATAATATTTAAATAATATATTTAACTCAAAAAATTATAATTAAACTACCTAAACGTTACATTAACCTAAAGTTTTTGATGTACATTGGGCATCTTCGTCAACGTAGTAATATACCTGCTAAAGCGAGATGATTTGGCGGGAATTACGCTGCTCCATACTTCCGAGAGTTGAAAGTCCCCCTCGTCTCTGTTCGTGACTTGCGGGCGTCTCTTAATTCACAAGGATTCACGGACTCGTTATTTGTGGGGTAAAGCATGGAGACTAGAAAATATATTTAAATATTTCTGAAAATTCTGTGGTCACCAAAGTGCACGATAAGTGTAGAATCGACTTCAGTCTAGCAACACAGACACTAAATGATAACATACAGGATCAATGGGAAATTCTATAGGATACGGCAGAAGTAAATACTGCAGAAAACACAGACAACGATAGGACACAGTATCTCTGCTAATTGAGACTTAACTACTTATTAAACACACTGTTGGACGATGGACAAGCTATGCCATATTTGAACAGTATATATAACATGTAACTGATGTAAGATACTTGTAGATCATTCAAACAAAGACAACATAGGGCCTAATCATTACTGACTACATCACTAACCATCGTCATCTTCCACTCCCTCTGTAATAGCTTCCACCTCTCGCTGTTGGCAATATGTCCCTGAAAATGGACATCAACATTCATCAATTTGAAAGAGGTCTAAGAACATGTAGATGTACCTGAAAGATCTAAGAACATGCATACAGTTCTTGAAGGATGTCTAAGAACATGGATACAGACTGTTTCACAAATATATCCTTCTGTGATGGATTCCACCTCTCGTTGTTGACACTATGTTCCTGAAAATGGAAAACCACAACCTCATCGATATGTAAGAACATGTACATGACACTATTATTTTGGGAGATGTTTCTAGACAAACACAATTTAATTAAGATAAATAAAAGATAAAATTAAGAAAGATAAAAGTCTCAGGCTATATTATATACAATGTGATATTATGACATTATATACGTACCATCAATCATTTACATGACCCGACATACCTGTGATGGCCAAAAACATAAAACTAAATAAATAAATTATCGAATTAACATGTCGATTAGTTTCGATTTGTTTACCCATCGATATCATGTGACAAGCATATGTCACTGTGGAACAAATAAGTGCCCGTAGAAAAGACAAAATTGTGCTCTGAATCGATCGGCTCCATTATGCAAATATATTAAAGTAGGTAGGCAAAAATATATGATCAAAATGATGTGGGGTGATGACAGATGTTAGTACTCCAAGTACCCCTAAACTCCAGTCCTCTCAGCTGATAGCTCAATAGTCCATTCCCCAATTCAATGATGTGTCAGTGAATCAGACATCATAAATATCCCAGTATGTTGTTTGCATTCCTCTGGCGTGAAGGTAGCTTCATTTGCCAATGACAATCATGAACGTACTGGTTTGTTGTAGATCTGTGAGTGAGCCAAAGAGCATGGTGTGAAGTGGCGGGAGATACGGCCAAATCTGGTGGCATTGGTTGGCGAAATTTGGACATTCTCGGAGGATGTGTTGAACAGTTTCTGGTTCATTTGGGCAATGGTCACAATACTCCTGTACCGTATCTGTCCGTTACGTATAATGTATGTAGTGTATCTCTTAGCTATACCGTGTGCTCTGTATTGACACAATGTGTTATTCCCCTGTCCTGTAATATCTGTCCGTCTATTCACGAGGAAGAGGAATGGATGAAGATGGAGGAGGGATGAAAAAGGTAGAGAGAGAAGAACAAACAGTAGAATAAAGAGTGGACAGGGATGCAAGAGGAAGAAAAGTCAAATAGGAGTCACAAGAGGTAGGGGAGGAAACACATAATTATATACACTCACCATGGTAGCAGTGAGGTTGGCAGGAATGAGAGACTCGTTGGACAAAACGATGTCATGTATCACGTCTGATAGAACTGGTATTGTCCCGTAGTCTATCCCATGGGTGATATAGCCTCTCAGAGAGAGGCGGTGTAGCAAGTAGGGGGGAAAGGGCGATCTTAAGAGTAGAGGGAGGAAAGGAATTGGGAAACTCACAGAAGCAGAAGAAATAAGTATAAGATGGTCTGGACAAGGAGATATTGAGGGAGAAAGGGAGGCGGTAGTGACAAAAAAGTAGAGAAAATATATGTAGAAAGGAGATATTGATGGAGGGGAAAAGGAGAAGAGCGAAAAAGCGGGTGAGAAGCGATACGTATACAAGAATAAGACTTACCATGGTTGCAGTAAAATTGGCAGGAATGAGAGACTCATTAGACAAAACAATGTCATGTATCACATCCGATAGTACTGGTATTGTGCCGTAGTCTATGCCCATTGGTGAGATATGGACGACTGGCCCTTCGCCGACACACAGCAGGTTCAGTGACTGAAAAATTGATGAAACATAATTACCAATTATATAGGCATGAGCAACATAATTATTCTTGTTGGGCTAAAAACGCTCATAGAACATAATGTCATCTCCACAATATACTTGATTGTGCGCTTTGATAGTTGTATGACACCGGTTCATGTAGTGCTAGCTAATGGTGTAATGGTTAGCACGCCAGTCTGTTAATTGACACGATTTGACAGGCTTTCGGCTGCGGGTTCGTGCCTCGGCTGCTCCCATTCAAAAACAGTGATTTTTCCCGAGCTTACAAATCCGCATTTGAGACATTTGTACCATGGCAATGTGGACAGCCGTGAATTTGCGGTATATAAATTCACATATTTTTTGTTAAATCGGTATGTGTTGTCATGGCAATGTAAATATGCCAGGGGTTATGGTACGACTGAACAGCATCTTTTCACTTCACTTTAACTACAATATTAATATGTACCTACGCTGATCTTGCATGGTGTTACTTACTCGTCATTTACTTGTGATAACACAAGAACACATATACACTGATATACACTATGTTCTTGTAGGAG
Source organism: Wirenia argentea (assembly GCA_025802215.1). Taxonomy (NCBI): domain Eukaryota; kingdom Metazoa; phylum Mollusca; class Solenogastres; order Pholidoskepia; family Gymnomeniidae; genus Wirenia; species Wirenia argentea. The sequence continues at coordinate 10,129 of WNLI01001032.1, forward strand.
TCGCATAATAATTATTGCGCCTTTTTCAATGTTACTTTGACTTCTTCACAGATCATAGGTACCCATGATATCGTGAACTTATGAGCTACTTACCAGTGGGTTTTCTGTGCTACCAAACACACTGATATAGGCTACACCATGTAACCCTGTTCTTGTAGAATAATTAGTTGCTCCCTTTTCTATGTTACGTTCCTCCACTTTTAATAATCATAATAGTCAGGTACACATGATATCATATAATACATACCAAAGGGTTTTCTGTGCTGCCAAACACGCGGACATACACCATGTACCCCTGTTCTTGTAGAATAATTTTGTTGCTCCTTTTCTATGTTACGTTCACTAGTCTTTTAGCCTACTGATCATAATACACATGATATAACAATACATACCAAAGGATTTTCCGTGCTACCAAACACACTGACATACACCATGTACCCCTGTTCTTGTAGACTAATTTGTTGCTCAATTTTCTATGTTACGTTGACTTGTCATTTGCTGATCATAATAGTGAGGCACACATGATATCATAACAATACATACCAAAGGATTTTCTGTGCTGCCGAACACACTGACATACACCATGTACCCTTGTTCTTGTAGACTAATTTGTTGCTCAATTTTCTATGTTACGTTGACTAGTCATTTGCTGATCATAATAGTGAGGTACACATATGATATCATAAAAACACATACCAGTGGGTTTTCTGTGCTACCAAACACACTGACACATCCACCATGTACCCCTGTTCTTGTAGAATAATTAGTTGCTCACTTTTCTATGTTACGTTGACTCCTCTTTTACTAATTATAATAGTGAGGTACACATATGATATCATAACAACACATACCAAAGGATTTTCTGTGCTACCAAAGACACTGACATACACCATGTACCCTTGTTCTGGTAAAATATTTGTTGTTCCATTTTCTACATTACGTTTAATAGTCTTTTACAGATCATAATAGTGAGGTACACATGATATCATAAAAATACATACCAAAGGATTTTCTGTGCTGCCGAACACACTGACATACACCATGTACCCCTGTTCTTGTAGACGTTGAGGTTGAATCTCGATCGGAAGCTCTGCATGTGTTCTTGGGCCTATCACTCCCTGAAAAGGTTTATAAAAATATATTAATACCATGTGGGATACAGCAATAACGTATCATTATTCTTGTTGTCAATTGCTGCATACAAATTTTGATGCATCTTGATGAGAAATAAACTTGGGTATTTGCTAAATAATTTCATTAGATTGGAGAGTGTAAGTGTGTGCATTTATATACGGCACTTTCAGAATCTGTCCATATTGCCATGCATGAATCTCGCAAATGCGGGTTTGCGGGCCCGGGAAAAATCCCTGTTGCAGCCTAGGCGCGAACCCGCAGCCGAAGTGCCCGTTGATTGACAGGACCCGGTGTGCTAACCACTACACCATGAGCGCACTGTGTATAAACTCTGTTGCACAAGTCCATAACTACACAACTTTAATAAAGCGTAGACTTAAAGTATTACAGTCACCTTGTTGGATAATTTCTACCGCAGTCAACGATGTTTGTTGTAGAACATACACGGTGAATGTCCCGAGCATTTCCATGAATTGTCTTATGGAATCCCATAATTATGACTCGAGATCAGAAGGCCCTCCACAATCTATATGTTCATGGTTTGCACCTCCTTACGTAACTTTACTATGGCTTTTTGATCCATCTAGTGGTTTAGTACCGGACAGTAAATGAGTTCAGCTCAGCCATAGGCTATACATCACATGATTTTCTTACATCACAGTACATGATATGTAGACTTATTGATCATGTCACATGCTTTTCATTTCTTTGCTCTTGTGAATTTGTTATTACTGTTATATGCCATGTCTCCTTTTTTGTATACATTTACAAGCTCTACAAAACAATATTGCATTGCAAACCTCAGGCATAGAGCTTGTGTAGACAATATTGGGCTCCTCTCCGTCCGTATGCTGGGGTATCAGTTCATACTTTGCTGGCAGATCTGTGTCGTTTTGGATGCGCACTCGCTGCTCGTACGGGTATCGCAGGAAACACCGCCCGTAGTCCAGGACTGGTGTGA
>WNLI01001142.1:0-18839 GCA_025802215.1 Wirenia argentea
TAAACCGGCTATGAGGTAACTGCTTTAATATGTCGTTAAATGTTGTCGATCGTGGTAGAAAATCGTCATACCAGAGCGCCCTCGTTAAACAGCGATAAATTTCCGTATGGATATCAGGCCGTATATCACGGTAAGCTCTGGTATAACTACTAATGTTTACCTCAAATGCAGGAGGAGCATATGCAGGAGGAGCATTTTGTGCCTGGGGTTGACTGGTAGCGGATTGTGATCCTGAGTTTTGGGTAGAGCGTTGAGGTGAGACGGATAACCGAGGATTTTGGTCAGGTTCAAGGAATTTGTTTGGGACAAAACCTTTCATATCTGTGAAGCAATTAGATCAGGGGATAAAACGTGGAAAGATTATTGGCCTATACAAAAGTTTGATAGCCTAAGGCAGAGAAATAGATCATTGCTAAGGTTAACAAAAATACATATCAATTCAATAAGTATGACATTGAAGTAGATCAATGTAGCCCAGTTTCTGTAATTCTCTTGGGGAAGCAACTTACCCCTGCTTGTCTCCACTAGTTCAGTGGTTAAATTAAACAAATGAGTAGCTTTCGTGGGAATCCTGCTGGCTTCTTCCCGCTGTCTACGAGTCATGGAAGATGGAAATATCCTGCCGATATCTGGTGGCTTTCTCCGAGTTTTTCAGTTTCCCCACCATCGAACTTTCAGTCACATAGGTATGTGTTGGACATGGGTTGCAGTTTTAGCCACGGGCAGCCCCATTGGAGTACTCCCCTTGAAATAAGTCGCACGTAGACATGCCACACTAGGATGTGGTCATATTCCATTACTGAATAAAATTGTCCAGGAAAGCTCACGATGCAGTGGTTAGAGCACTGGTTTCGATTCTCATCCGAGTGGTCACGTATTGAATCATGAAAAACTGGGGTTTTCTACCCGTTAATTTGATGTATATAAATGCATAATTTTTTTTCATCACTGTTAACTTCCAATGCTGATTGTTATGGTGACATATACTGCAAGATATAAAACGTATGCTGATGCTATGTATTGGTCTTGACAGGATCGTTCACAACTTATTCAACCATATGCATCCATACTACTTCACCATCATACAATCTAAATTATCAACTCACCTCCCCTATCCACGTACCACCGTGTCTTATTTCCCATTGTATCTCTATCTTTGATCAAACCTACAGTCTAATGCCATACACCCCTATGATACAGTCTAAGCCCATGCACCTCCCCCCCCCCACCCTACGATACAGTATAACTCCTACTCACCTCCTCTATCCACGTACCACCGTGTCTTATTCCCCATTGGATCACTGTCTTTGATCGCTTGTGATACAATCTTAAACCCCTACGATACAGTCTAACCCCTTATGATACAGTCTTAAACCCGTATGATAGTCTAACCCCAACTCACCTCCCCTATCCACGTACCACCGGGTCTTATTCCCCATTGGATCACTATCTTTGATCAATCCTACAGTCCCACCCCATATACCCCCTACGATACAGTCAAAACCCCTATGATACAGTCTAACCCCAACTCACCTCCTCTCTCAACCTACCACCGAGCCTTATTCCCCATTGGGTCGCTGTCTTATCAACCCTCCATGGTACAGTCTAACCTCATACAATCCCTTACGATACAGTTCCACCCCATACACCCCCTATGATACAGTCTAACCCACTCACCTCCCCTATCGACGTACCACCGTGTTTTATTCCCCATTGGATCACTGTCTTTAATCAACCCCACAGTATCACCCGCATACACCGCTATATCAAGTACGTCCATAACGCCGTAGTTTTGCGACACCCGGTATAATTTGTCACTTGTGTAGGTTTGACGGATTGTTGTTCGGTGGTCTTGGGTTTGGGGTTGAGTGACCTGTGGTGCAATATTCTACTATTACTACACGCAGTGATATTCAGTATTTATGTAACACCGTTTTTTGTGACACCCGGTATAATTTGTTGCTTGGGTAGGTTTGACGGATAATAGTGGGGTGCTCTTGAGTTTGGGGTTGAGTGACCTGTGGTGCAATATAGAACTACTATTACTACATGCAGACATGTACATGTATGTAACACTATTTTTGTGACACATAGTATAATTTGTAACTTGGGTAGGTTGTCCAGTTGAGTGACCTGTGGGACCATTACAATAACATAATAGGAGAGTTTTGTTCCCGATTGGAATACAACCACATCCTAGTGTGGCATGTGTAAGTGCCACTCATTTCAAGGGAGTGCTACCTGAATGGGGCTGCCCGTGGCTAATGCTGCAACCTATGACCAAACACAAGTAAAGTGATCAAATGTTAGCTGGTATCATGAAAGTCCACGAAAGTGAAGTACGTGTAAAAACAACCCGACATAAGCAGGATTTTTCCATGTTCCATGACTCAAACATAAGAAATAACCAGCGGACACCTACCCAGACCCCAAATCACTGTACTGTATATAATAACTGAACTAGGCGATGCAAGTTTATTGCCCAATGTATTTTAAAATGCCAGACATGATGTACCACCAGTGTCTTGTGTCCTCGCATGATGATATGCCAGCATTTGACACACAGGAAAATCGTTACAGCAGGTAGGACAATATGAACAAACTTACTTTTTCCATAGGGTTATCGAATATTATGAAAATGAGAATAAGTTATTAGTTACTCTACAGAGTCTACAGTACACATACCTGCATTTCAAATGTCTTGACCATCTTTTCATCCATCGTGTGTCGCTTGGGTTTCCTGTCGGTTCGGGGTTCTTGTCGGGATGAGAAACCTCGTGGAATGAAACTTAGGGCGGCGATTTTATCTATGATTGTGTTGTGTTTTTGGTGGAATGTGTCAAGGGCGGGGGTGGTGTCTGAAGGTGGTAGGAGCTGTGGAGTAGTGTACATTTAATATATAAGGGGGAAAGTCATATTGGTTGATAATACACACCTGATTTCACTGTTGAAGTCAGGCCTGTATAGCTCAATAGGTACAGCATTCTGTCCAGGAAACAGGTTCGGGTCCCGTTGCAGGCATTGGTTTTTTTTCAGTGAAATCTAATTTATTTGTACATTTCTATTGTGTACACTAAAAATTTTAAATGGTAGTGGTAACTCAGGGCGGCAATTTTGTCTATGATTGCATTGTGTTTTTGGTGGAATATTTCGAGGGCGGGGGTGGTGTCAAAGGGTGGTAATAGCTGAAAATTGAGAAAGCAAAATATAATGTCTAGCCTAGGCTACACCATACTTTGTCAAAAGAGGAGCAGTAACTTTGTGGTAGAGTATACACCATGAGTTCTCGGGGTCCCGGGTTCAAGCCTGGGTTAGGACAAAACAGTTTTTCTCTGGTACTGAGATTTCATTGGGCAAGGAACTTAGGGTAGCTTTAGGAGGAACTCTGCTGGCTTATTCCCGCTGTCTTCGAGTCATGGAAGATGGACATTACCCTGTCCTGTGGTTTTCTCCAGGTATAATCTAACATGGTTACACATGTATGTTTTTTAATTCTTTTTATTAGCCGTATGGTTAGTGTTTCAGCTATAAATTGTGTTTAATTATTAAAATAGTATATAGTGCATACATTAACTAAAATTCTAAGGAACCCTACCTCTAAAAGTGGACACAGCTGCTTCAGTACGTGATCAACAAAAGTCGTCTGCAGTAGCACCAAAGCCTTACGACAATCATTGAGAATTCCTAGACTGAGATCGCAGAGTTTTGGTAATTCATCGAGTAATTGGGCATTCAATGCTTCATAGTTTCCTTTGACCGTTTGGAGTTCGTCAAAAAGCTGTTGAAAAAAGATAACATGATTGATTATAATATAAACACATACTATAGGGAAGTAAAGTGTGAAAGTGTGAAGTGTGACATTTATATGCCGCATTTTTGGACCTCAAGATCCGCCAAATTACGTCATGACCGTGCGAGGGTAGACGTGAGCAGGGCTTCGAACGAACTATTGATCCCTTTACAATATATAATTATAATTATATGCACGGGTTTACTTCCCGACCTATACACATTACACAACCCATGTTTATGTACGATCAGCACCAATTTTACAGACTAGGAAAACTGAGGCTAGGGAAATGTGTTCGCACCCACAGAACACCTAGAAATCACTCAGAACAATTTTCAGTTAAAACGCCGATGGCACAGTCCGAGATTCGAACCCACAACCCCGGATACCAAATGAATGATAGTCCATTCTAGCATGTCATTTAATTAACTGTATTTCATAATTTTATCGTTTATACATATGTAAGATTTTTATCATGTATGTCGAGTAAATCTTTAATATTAGGCTCTGTCAAGGCGACTTTTGACGACTACTAAAAAGCGCCTAATAAGTGTAACCGCATCATCATCATCATCATCATCGCCGACTGAGCTATCTCCGCCCTAACTACTGTACATGCCCTGAAAATAAGATCACACATTCTTGGAGCCTGTCAAAAAGCGAACTGCGTATTTTGGCGTTAAAACATGTCAATCATTGAGAATTCCTAGACAGATCGCAGAGTTTTGGTAGTTCGTCGAGTAATTGGGCATTCAGTGCTTCATAGTTTCCTTTTATGGTTTGAAGCTCATCAAAAATCTGTTGAAAAAATAACATGATTATAATATAACAATACATACTCTATGGAACTACATGCCTTGTACATGAGATCACACATTCACAGTTTTCTATACAGATAGGAGTTTGTAAAAAAGCGAAATATTTTACTTTCGGTGGTAAAACTTGACAATCGTTATGAATTCCTAGACTGAGATCACAGAGTTTTCATAGTTCGTCAAGTAGTTGGGCATTCAATGCTTCGTAGTTTCCTTTTACTGTTTGAAGCCCATCAAAAAGCTGTTGAAAAAATAACATGATTATAATATAACAACACATACTCTATGGAACTACATGCCTTGTATTATATATGAGATCACACATTCACAGTTCTCTTTACAGCTAGGAGTTTGTCAAATGTGAAATATTTTACTTATTTTTTGTGGTAAAACTTGACAATCTTTATGAATTCCTAGATCGAGATCGCAGAGTTTTGGTAGTTCCTCTAGTAGTTGAGCGTTCAACGCTTCGTAGTTCCCTTTTATGGTTTGTAGCATGTCAAAAAGCTGTTGAAAAAAATAACATGATTATAAATTTATAATATAACAATACATAATATATGGAACTGCCTGCCATGTATATAAGATCAAACATTAGGAGTTTTCTTTACAGCTAGGAGTTTGTAAAAAAGTGAAATATTTTACTTATTTTCGGTGGTAAAAATTGACGATCGTTATGAATTCCTAGACTGAGATCACAGAATTTTGGTAGTTCGAGTAATTGAGCGTTCAAAGCTTCGTAGTTTCCTTTTACAGTTTGTAGCTCGTCAAAAAGCTGTTGAAAAAACTATACTGTACATACTATATTTAACTACATGCCATGTATATGAGATCACAGTTTTCTTTACAGCTAGGCGTAGGTCAAAAAACTGGAAATTGTACATATTTTGATGGTAATTGGTAATTGTTAATGAATTCCTAGACTGAGATCCCAGAATTTTGGTAGTTCGTCAAGTAATGGGCGTTCAGCACTTCACAGTTTCCTTTGACGGTTTGAAGCTCATCAAAAAGCTGGAACGGAATAATGGAAATAATACATTTTACATAGATGTACATGCACATAGGATCTATGCCGTCGAAAGCTTTGAGAGTTGATAATGCAGATTGTAGTCTCTATACCAGTCTGTAAGTTGGAGGGGGGTGGTTGGTCATGCAGTCACTTACCCCGACATCATTTTTGTTACGAGTTGTCATTTTTCTAATGAATGTAAGTGAGCATAAGGAACATTAGTTTATGTGCATTTTCATTGGTTTCATACAAGCATGAAAATGTGTGATAATATATCCATACAGAGTTTAAATGATACGAGAGATGGATTCATGATTCAATTTCCAGAGAGGGAACCAGAAGTCTAGAACCGCCTAATAACAAGGCAATCTGGAGGAACTATCAGAATTACTAGCGATAACGGACCAGTCGAGGCAGTTCAGCCAGTTTTGCCTGCTGCAAACCGCAACATCAGTGCACGGCGTAATGACGTATCCTTATAAAATAATAATGGACATGTCAAGAATACAACACACATTTAGTAACGCTGTTTGAGGCTAATTTAAAAGATACAAAACTTGATTCCAGCAGAAGTTGACCATGTTAATTGAGCATAATACTCAGGCAAAAGTGGTCGTTATGTAGTAGATGTTCGAGCACTTGTTTTAGATGGAATATAATTATCTTTTCGGTGTATACTATTTTGGTGGGGTATATACTGCGGACATTCTGTTGAATGTAGGTGGTATTCTTTTAGAGATGCACAGGATAGTGCTAACAAATGACAACTTTTTTATCCTTTATTATTTTATGATGTAACTTACCAGTCGATTAGTCTTGGGGTCGAGATCGCGGGTCTTTTTACAGATGTTGTCATAATCCAGGAGTTTATGACCGCGTTTCTGACAGACATTACTGGGTCCCGCGAACATTGCAATGAGTTGATGCAGTGGCTTGGTGACGATTTTATCGATGTCTGTAGCCTGTGAAGACAATACTTGCAATGAGAAAGGAAAATATCATGTCCAAGTATACATGATTTTATGACTGCATTTCTGGAAACGCTACTGGGTCCCGCGAACAATGCGATAACTTGGTGCAGAGGTTTGGTGATGATTTTATCAATGTCAGCGGCCTCTGAAAAACAATACTTGCAATGAGAAAATGAGAAGTACATGCCTAAAGATATACGGTGTTATAAACAAAGCAATCAATTTTGTCAAGACAATACTGGCATTGGGAAAGGAAAATTCCGTGCTCAAGGATACACTATGTTATGGCTGCATTTTTGACATACATTACTGGGCCCGTGAATAACGTGATAAGTTGGTGCAGCGGCGTAGTGATGATTTTGTTTATGTCAGCAGCCTGTATTAGTGTAAGAGTCAAGTTTTGTTATACAAAAAGATAATACAGTGGACTCCAGTTTAGTTGTGATAATATAAATTTTCTGTTTCCGAACGAAATATAAAGGTGGTGCGGTTGCTTGCTGACGATTTTGTCGATGTTAGCAGCCTGTCAAAGGACAATACTGGTAATTTGAAGGAAAATAACATGCCCAAGGATATACAATGTTATGATTGCATTTCTGAGTCGTATTACTTGGTTCAGTAAATATCTCAAGAAAGTTGGTCAGTGGCTTGGTAACGATTTTGTCAATGTCTGCGGCCTGTCACTACACAATACTTGCATTGGGAAAGGAAAATTCAGGATATGACCGCGTTTCTTACCATGCCTAAAGATACACAGTGATACACTATTTGTGTTACTGTACCTTCATAGTATAGTTTGCATGTCGATAGAGCCCAGCTAGCATGGACAAATAAGCCTATTTACTAAACACATACATTCCCAGTAGGCTACTATACAGTTTATATCAAGTATTTTCTTTTACATGCTAACATTACACACACTTTAAAAAGCATAGGCTAGTTTAGCATCCATAAGTAAGTACTGGTACTGTAATAATTAGGTATTTACAACAGCAATTTCACACCAAGTGGAAGTCATTAATTATTTTCTCAAAGTAAAATTGTTATCCTAATCATATTGCATCAATAATTTGGTATTTACTACAGCAGTTTCCAAACCAAATAGTGGGACCATTATTTCCTCAGAGGAAAATTTTATCAACAAAATCACCAAGCACATGCCTAAGAATGAACCAATTTACTTCAGAATGAGCCACGTTAGCCTTTGATTCAAACAATATTTATTAAAACGATAACGTCGGGTTTTTTTCATAATGACTTTCATAGCAATTTGCGTTACAGCAGATGGTGACAATTAAGTTTAAAATAAATATATGTGTGGGATAACGGACACAATTTTAAGTTTTAATAGTGTGTCTGGTGTACTTAAAACAGCAAATGTTTGAAAAAAAAATGAAATCAGATCACAACATCTACAGTATTATAATGACATCCATAAGTGTTTGCCAAAACAAATTTTATCGCGAAAATTGCCAAGCACATGGCTTAGATGATGTCAATTATTGAATTAATAATGTGTCATATAATTGATACAACTTTTAAGGTTTAACAGTATAGCTGGTGTAATTAAAAAATTGTTTGCGAAATATCATAACATCTATATAATTATTGGATTCATAAGTGGGTACTGGTGCAATTACGTGTTTGATATGAAATAATAATTATTGTAACATCTATATAATTGCATTCATAAGTGTTTGCCAAATGTATATAAGAGGTGCATGAGAGACTTTCATAAGAGAGTTGGAGAATATTTTGAGTTCTAATATCCACAAATTGAAGTAATATACTCGATATTATCATGTATAAGGTTAGACATCAACTTCAGCTATAATATCATATATATTTTTTTGATTGTTCTTCAAAAACAGTATATTAATCAATTAATACTTACCAGTATATTCAAATGAATTAATATATAAAATTGTCATGGCATCATGTTATTGTGCCTAGGATTAGGCAATAACATCAAAATTTCTTCCTGTTGGTTTAAAATCATCAGGGATTTTCATCAAATTTTCATACTTCAAAAAATATTAAAACTCAGTTTTGACCGATATTGTACATATCCAGGGCACGAATTACTTTTCGGGAGTCAGGTAGCCCCCAGGGCTACCGGGATTTTAAAATGGGTAGCCCTACATAAAATATGGTAGCCCACAAAAGTCTTCGCCTCCCCAGATTTACTGCGCAATGCATCCTCAATGAATTCCCCCAAAACTACGTCGTACTATATGGTTTAGAAAATGGATAAATTTAATAGCTGTACATAGTATGGCCTAAACTTTTACAAGTCTGATTATTCTTAAATGATATTTTAATCTCCAAATGGTCCATTTTCATTTGGATATTTTTTAGTAACCCCACGAGTCCACGACTGTTTTAACCTGGTAGCCCATCGGGCTACTAGTGACCAACCCCCAGGTAGCCCTGAAAAAAATCTGGTAGTCTCGGAGCACAGGGCTACTGGGTATTTCGAGCCCTGTACATATCACAGTGTGGTTGCTGATATATAACAAATTTTCAGAATGAGGTTGCCATTATATTAACAAGTTTTTAGAACGAGGCTGTGAAATAATTATATCTATGCACTATGTACAGTCACGTCACACGTGAGCTAGTTCGGCAACCACGGTTGGTGGATGACTGGACAAGGTCAATCATAAAATACTATCTCATAATGTACTGTTAACTCATTGACTGTCGGCAACCTCGTATGGGATATGTTTATGAATTATGACCTATCAATATGTCCTTGGCAATCAAGTTAAAAAGCTCTGTGGAACGGAATACTTTGACTATTTTGGTCAGACATCGTTCACCTAATGTGGAGCTTATGAGGCATGGGTGGATCAGTGGGAGCGTCGTCAGTGGTTTGGTTTTTTCAGTCTTCGCGAAAAACTAGCTCCGTCACGACATTTAGATGGTCGATAAAAGTCGTGTCCTAAAATGTGGTGGGTGTACACCCCATACTTTTCGAGAAAACGCCGGTCAAACATTTTGTTTTCATCGTGTACCGTCAGCCGAGCTGACTAGTGGACCGCACGTTGGCTTTGATAAAATCATAATAATAATTTTGCACACCCAGGCAGCTATGGTAGCGTACACAGTTATCCTGGTTCTCTGCATCACCAACACTCACGCTATGCCCATTCAGTCCCGTTGGAACCGCCGTAAAATCTGTGATGGGGGCACGAGGAACATGTATAAGGTCATTCGTCATTGGGACCCTGATATTGGTCCTAATGATTATTGGGTTCCCACAGAGTATAGTTGCGAATGCCCTAACGGGTTCAAAATAAGGCCTGGCTATTATGAGAATTATTGTACTGCGCCCTATCCTGAGTGACTGCTCACTCATACGGTCAATGATACGAGCAGAATCATGTAATGAGTGAAATTTGTTTGTAAATGATACACTGTGTTGAGTTGGTACTGTATGAAAACTATACTGTAGGCCTACAATATGTATTTTTGTGATAAATTGTTCATTACATTAATTTCAATTAAGTATTAGAGGCATTTTCCTTCGAGTAAAATGATTACAAAGCCAATTTTATTGATGACATGACCTGGCTGCCGTCCGACTCGACTTGCCCTAGCCCTATAGATGACACACAACCTTGTTACTGTTGCGCATTTAGAATTTCACGCTAAACTTGATACAACTGACGTCATGAAATTGCGAGATACGCGGAAACCAATAATTTAGTTTTCCACTCATTGTCTCACCTGGAAAATACACCTGGCCAGATTAAATGGTGCATATATTCAAACCGTTTGTACATAAATATATCATTACAGATATCTATGATACATAGTTATTAACGCACACAAAGGTGAAAGTAATGGTTGTACTGAGTTTGGGCAACATAATCTGTATACTAAAAAAGGGTTACTGCGATAAGAATTTGGTAGCTTACGGCTAGTACAGATTAAAAAATAGAATAAAATGAAAATGAAACGGTAACATCGTGAAATAGGTGGATGGGATCATTCATGCGAAATTTCGTAGTTATGTTGAGAGTAGATTTCGAGAAAATAGCCATGAAAAATTCCTACTTCATGTACCCCGGAAGGCCTAAATCAAAAAACCGGCTCCGTCTGGACACTTAGATGGTGGACAAGTGTCGTGTCCTAAAATTTTGTGGTTGTACAGCCCCTACTTTTCGAGAAAACGACATCCAAACATTTTGATGCTTCCAATTTTCAGCATGTACCGTCAACCGAGCTGACCATTGAGGCAGAGCCGCACGTTGTTGGCTTGGTTTTAACGGGAAACCTCGCTGAAGTTGTCGGCCATGCCTTATTATAAATTAAATAATGTGAATATTCTAAAAGAAAGCAAATAAAATGGGAAAGATGAGTAGAATTTTAATACCAAAAACTGAGAATTTTGCTACTAGTACTAGATAAGTATACTGTACATGACATGATCACACCGTTTCACTACACCAGGAAAGTTGTGAATTACCAATCATATGGGAATCTGCACGAGATATTGTGTGGATTCATGACAGTCTGGCAGAGTAATACAAAAGAATGATTTTGCATCAGAAATTGAACATGATCAAGAAAAACAAAAACGAGATTAGTTTAAAATTATGTCGGACGTACAGTAATTGATATACTGTATTTCTTTTCTGCTCGAATTTGAGGTACAAAGTGGATGTAAGAACTATGAATAATGTAAAAGATCTTTTTGTATTCAGTTTTTGTATGGTCACTTATATTCACGTAAGACAACACTTGATGGTACGGTATTCTTACCTGAACTTGACGACATAAGCACCAAACACACTTTACACACGTCCGTCTCCATGTTAGGTAATCACACTGGGCCTACATGTACACCCATGTGTGATTGACCGTCTGACCCTGTATCACAGTGAATGATGCCGCTAATCATCCGAGCTGGGAAAAGTAAAAATTATTAGTAATGTTTAAAGCTTTTAGGTAATTTAATACAAAAGTACTATAAACATACGGGAGTGGAAATTTATCTATCTATAACTATATCACAGTATTACACTGCATTAGTTTTTTCGTCAAAAGACTCCACTCTTTTCTCTCACTGGTAATGCTCTCAAGGGTTTTGATAGTTTCTTCTCTGTTCGATAAGTCAATATGAATGTCTCCAAGTTCAAGGTCTCGCTGGATTGTTTTCATCCAGTTTGTTTTAGGTCTTCCAATTTTGTGTTTCATTGGTCGTAGATACTCTGAGATCGCCAATCGTGCGTGTGTATCAGTATGGAGCCCCATTAGATGTCCAAGCCAGTTTAGCCTTCTTCTTTTGGAGGTTGTTGTCCACTGTTCCTGGCAGTGTTCTACTTTTGTTGTGTCGTAGAGTGCTTCGTTTGTAATTATTTTCGGGTAGTTTGTATTTAGAGCGAAACGGAGTTGTTTTCTCTGAAAGGCGTCGATTTCATCAGACCTGTATTGATTTGTTTATACACCTGAGCTCGCTGTTGTAGAGAAAGACACTGCTGACGTAGGCTTGAAAGCATCTGATCTTTAGCTGTATGCTAATTCGTTTTGATTTGAAAATTGATTCAAGTTTTTCATTGCGCTGATTGTGAGGATTTTTCTTCTTTTATATCATTTTCGGTGTCAAGTAAGATACATAAGACGGATAATGTCATTTTAGAATTAGCAACCGTCATCGATTGGTATGCAAATCGGTATGTGGTATTTTCACATGATCAAGCTAAGTTATTTATGAGCGAGTTGAACGTGTCGATTTTCAGTAGGTATCCACATAAATACTAAATTGCTGTATGCCATTTTAATTGGCAATAAGTATTGTCATCGCGGCTGTTACCTATGTTTCATTAAACACACACGTTCTTAAAAATGCAGTGTACAATAGCAGGCATTATCTTAATTTTTCTCGGGTTTTTTTCCCGATGATATTAAGCTACGTGTATCCCGTACAACACGAAGATATCTGTAATATAACGCGAGCAGGGCCATATTTAGTAAACGAGTTCGTTATACTGGAATCACCCATTAATGTAATTTATTATAAAATAATAATATCCGCTCATGAAGTCTATAGCCGGGTATAGTGTGTAGTATTGTTCCATCTATAGTTTTGTTTACCCACTGTTCGTTTACTGGTGTTAGCAAATATGCAGGTGTTATCTAACTGATAACAGTTACGGAGTCCAGCAATGGTGATGTTGGTCTCAGACTCACGAAGAGTCCACACAAACACGGGAAACATCACACGTCCAAGTTTGTATGATCGATGCGTATTGTCGACAGTACCATAAAAAATCGCACAAGGCTGATATTTAAACGTATTATTTACTCATACCGCAATAATGGACAACTATGTGTAAATAGTAAATACGCGACTTATATTGACACATGTTTAATTAATGTTCATCCGTTAATTTATGGTATCTATATGGGTGAAGATGTTCAGCGGTTCATTGACAATGTAATACACGAGATATAACTATTTGACTAGCTGCATGCGTATACACAGAACCCATAATTTACAGTTCCATTAAGAGAGGTTTTGTCTCACGACTATGTTATTTGCCAAGTTACAACTTGTACGCTTTCGTTGTACAGTGCAATAATTACTATAATGGAATAGGAACACCTACGAGTTATGATTAGTATTGCTATAGTGTATTTATATACGTTTTGTGCATATGTAACGTTCGCGTATTGCGTATTTCGAGTAGAGAAGTGTAGAGATATATGTGACAATCTACGGCATAAAATAAATGACGAAAGTTACTAATAGGTTGTACCGCTGTCTGTCATAGGCACTATTGTCCATACATTTAATTATTATACGTAATTTGTCGTGAATCGGTATAACAAAATTCAGATTATGGATATCGGTATACACTAGTATCGGTGTATTTAAGCTATCAACCCACATTCGCGATGTCGTTGAGCACAACGACTAGTGTAGCAAATATATCTACCCTGTCAGATATCTTCAACTCTATGTTTCCAACCCCAATAAACACACTTATTCTAGATTCTCTCACAGAAACGTCATCCGCAAACTTTACACCCAAACCGCACATCGAAACAATGAGGCAAATCTCCATCATAATTTCACCGTTTATTATAATTTTGGGGACGATCGGTAATGTATTATCGATATGTGTGTTGGTTCGACCGGAGGTTGGACCCATGTCGACGCGGATTTACCTCGTTTCCCTCGCTGTCACGGATATCTTGCTACTAAACACATCGTTACTGCGATATTGGCTAATGAAATGTGTTAGTTTCGACCTCCGAGCTATACACGACTTGATGTGTAAACTACACATATTTTTATCTTACGTTTCCATGTTTACTTCAACGTGGACACAAGTTGCAATATCTCTGGATAGATTCACTGGAATTGTATTTCCGTTTAAATATCTTAAAATTCGACACGGGCAACGAATTTGGACACTCGTTGCTATCGTTGTGTTCAACGTTGGATTTACATGTCACGTGATATACGGATTCAAAATCGTCCACAGGAAAGGATCTCCGAAATGCAGTATCAGCAACCCGGACTATCTATACTTCATCAACTTCGTATGGAGCTGGTTGGACTTTGCTGTTGGATTTTTAGTACCGTTTTTGATAATAGCGATATGCAGTGTGGTTATGATACAGCACATCGCTCGTACACGAGAAATAACTCTACAAAATGACGATCCTGTTGTCTTCAGACGAAAGACAACGAAATTGTTCATTTCATTGAACGTCACTTTTATACTCACTACCTCACCTAAGCGAATATATTCTATAGTTGAACCGTACATAGACAGAGTGCCAGAAAACGCTACCGTGGGATACATTTACATAATCACGTTTTTACTCGTTTTCGTGAATCCAGCCGTTAATTTCGCGTTGTATGTCTTACATGGGCCGCGCTTTCTTGACGCCTTGAAGAACATGTTTTGTGGTCGAAAGAATGGAAAGGAGAATCATTCGTCTGGAAGTGCATCTACTACTCGCGTTCAAAATACTCGATTATGAATGGTGTAGATTGGTGTAAAGATACAATCTTAGAACGCGGATTCACATATACCTTTGGTGTATTCGAAATACTATAATATTGTGTGGTAAGTACACATCGTAACACTCATACTTTGATAATAGTAGTCCGCGAAAAAAATGTATATACTGTATAAATACAGACAGAAAAAACACGTTTTTTTTCATTACAGAATGATTAAGAATGCCAAAATATCGGATCGTAAAATGTACGGACAATTTTCTGGAATTCTCGTTGCGTGACTTGTGAACGGTAACACTATTGGACGATCTTAATGGGAATTGTATTTTACTGTATCGATCGGCATTTACATTGGAACGCCCCTGTAATTGTTTTTACTGGTACATTATAGTAATTTCTCCAATATAATATTATAATAGTATAATAACATTTAGTTAGGCTATCATAACTTATATGTACGATATTAGACTACATAATCATCATTATATTACGCAAGCAAAACAGAATGACAGTAGGCCAACGGAGGCATATAACTGTTAAGATCATACTCACGATAGCAAGCCTCCTGGCAATCGTCTTGTGTCTGGAAGTTGTTGTCATTTCCCCCGCATCCACCGTAGACAAAATCATCGCATTTGCCGGTACTAGGGTCGAACGAGTATCTTGGCATGTAGGCTTGACACGGGCCGGCGTTACGGGGCTTCTGCTCACACACTGGTAACGCAATGTTTTGTACTAACATATTACTGATGCTGGACGATTACAATGCGTGCGTAACAAAAAATATACATTATTTGCGGATAGGGAATCGATGTATCTCGTGGGGGATTTGCGCAGTTCCACGCAGAATACCGAACTTATATTTTTGACAGTCTTGTTAAACATTTAACTATACTATATTTTTACGCTGCATGATATTTTTTGTTAGTTTATCTCGCGCAATAGGGTGTTTTTAAAATAAATCATAACAGTGCGTGACATTAATGTTTGATATTAATACAATTATACGATATGACATATTGGATATGCATACCTGGTCGTTTCGGTGTATTCGTCGGAGGTACGTAGTTAGCTGAAACATGGAACAGGAATATGGGTACCAATAATCAATAAGGACGTTGTTACGCATATATCAGTAATATTATACTGTCCGTATACTAGTTCGCCTCGATAATGTTTAAAAATTAACTACGTTCTTAGCCGTGACATTGTTTTATAAAATAATTTTACATCAAATTAGACTTATACACGGTCGTTACAACAACGTTCTTTTATGCGATTCAAGTATTGTATAACAGATGTATGATACAAACAAAGTTAGGGATGCATATTCTTGAAATAACGTTCATATTATTACCTGAATCTCAACAATATATTCGATCAGGCAAAGTAGGAAAACTTTAGGCCATTTAAAGAACATTATTTTTGATATGATATGCAAATATCCATGTTATTATTTAGAATGGCGATATCCACACTAATACGTTTAGTTATAATTAATTATTGAGTAATTATACATCTACCATGATCCATTCGCGCATATGAGCAATGCCTTACATGTAGTAGCTAACTGAAATGTATTCATATAAGGACCACTCACATAGACACTCCATTTTACACTCATCCTCCGTGTCGAACTGGTTCTTGTTTCCTCCACACCCGCCATACACAAACGACTCGCACTGACCGGACGACGCGTTGTATGTGTAGAGAGGCATGTATGCGATGCAATGACCACCATCTGCTGCGGCTGGCTGATCGCATTTTGCTGCAAATCAAAATCAACCAGTTAATAGATCACAAATTTAGTCGAGAAAGTGATATGTTATATGGGACATCGCTGTGCATTATATGCATAATTACCATAGTTTATACACAATGTATGTACGTACACATACTGCTTTTATTTCCTCGTCACCCAAGGTGGTACGTCCATATTATTTCGTAAAAAAAGTATGATCAAACCCAATCGTAATTTTTTTTCTTTGCGTCATTCCTAGCCAGAAACTATTATATGGTGTCAGATACATCTACAAATTCAGGGGAGGGTGGAACCACAGCTGTTGACCATTAACTTGGTCCCATGTGGTTCACCAGCTTGAGAGACAATGATAAAGTGAGACGCGAAATGATTGCATTTGGTGGTATGGTTGTCCGTGGTTAGGGTTTTTTTCAGTGTTCGCGACTTTTCCCCCATGCACCATACAAGGCAATGTACACTGATTTCTCACGGAGACATGGGATTTTTATAATCCTTGGAGTCCTCGGCTTGAATGTTCATTTGAGGCATGGTGATTCGCAAACCTTGACGACTTGTTTGGTCCTACGCGACTCACCCGGTGCGTAACTTAGCTATGCTATATACACGCATCGAGACAAATTCATACAAACAAGTAAAAACTCACGGACACACTCGTTCACACAGTCGGACATGTCATCAAACTGATTCAGGTTTCCGCCACATCCGCCATAGATGAATTTTTCACACGATTCTGTTGTCTGATTGAACGAGTACATGGGCATGTATGCCAGACACAGGCCGTTCTGGGAAGTCTTCTGTTCACATTTCGCTGAGGAGTGAATGGATGTAGGCAATCAATAATTCAGTAACGAACCAATCAACCAATGACTCGATTAATTAGTCAATTAATTAACTAATCAACCAATCGATCAATCGATCGATGAATCAATCAATCAATCAATCAAACAATCTATCTATCAATCATTCATGTATCCAAAAATCACTCTCTCATATACACTCACACGATCAAGCAACCAATATATCAATCAATCAACCAATCAACCAATCAACCAATCAACCAATCAATCAATAAATCAATTAATCAAGTAAGTAAGTAACTAATCAATCAATCGATCAATCAATCAATCAATCAATCAATCAATCAATCAATCAATCAATCCGTCAGTCAATTATTCATGTATGTATCCTAAAATCACTATCGAATACACTCACGCAACCAAGCAACCAGTAAATCAATCAATCAGTCAGTCTAGATATTGAAATCAATCACTCAATCGCATTTTAAGCCTGAAACACAAACTCTCTCTTGACACACACATCATCGATACCTCGATGTAAGAGCACGCACCTAGTTTCAGAACCGACCATCAACGAGACAGGTGCGTGTACGATTAGTATTCCATGATCAATGCGACTGTACACAACATAAATTATCGACTAAATTGGCCAAATGCTCTATTGGTTATTCATAATAAATTAAGAATGGTATAGTCCCTCATAAATCTGAGAAGTCGCCAGTACAACATCAGTCCCTTGGCCATACTTATCTGGCCAAATATACGTCTAAATGAGTAAAACATGGTGTCATAATATCACCTCACTGCTTACTGTTTTTGTTATTGACCTACACGAAAGTTATTTAATCTAAAGAAACACACTATATTTTTTGAGTACGTCAATCGATATCTATTTTGTATCAATAGAGTATTACTCACGGACACAGCGGTTCACACAATCCTGTTTGGTATCGAAGTTGTTCTGATTTCCGCCACAACCGCCGTAAGTAAACTGTACACATCGACCGTTGTCGTAGGTGAACTTCGGCATGTAGGCCATGCAGTTTCCGGGTTTGCCGGGTGGTTGAAGACATGCTGAATGACAAAAAATATTTGGAATTATGTTTCACGTGAAACTGCACGCTGTATATTATGTTTTTAATATATAATTAAACGACGTGTACCGTGTTACGGGGTTACTTGAAACAGCTGGGGTAACTTGAAACAGCAGTGGTAGACATTGAAAATGTGCCAGTACAGATATGTGTCCATAATTTGGAATTAATTTCTTTACAATTTTAAAGGATTGATATAGAGTAGATTCTTTTAGCATTAATATATTTTTAATAAAAAATATACAGTGCGACCACAGTTAACCGAATAATTATAGCAAACCTAGTATTTTGTTCAAAGTCTGACAAATTGTAACTAGTACTAATATATATATAATTGAGATCATTCAACGAAAGCTTACGTGATGAAAAACAATTTCATACTGTATTAAAAAATTTTATGCCAAATATTTACAAAATGTTGGCAGTATGTAGGGTATACTGGGACAAATATGAAAATACTCAGAATCTCGGGGTAACTTGAAACACCGTAAAATTAGAGTATATCATTTTATGTGAACATTCTACCAACAAATCCGATCCTATCAATTGCTAAACACACTTGACAAACACATAGTACCGCGCTGGTGACATCTGCCTACACCATAGCAACCCATAGC
>WNLI01001143.1:0-12219 GCA_025802215.1 Wirenia argentea
GTGTAATTCTGTATAGTTTAAACGGTACGAAAGTAACTAATTTATAATCAATATGAATTATATGATGCGTCATTACAGATCTGAAGAATAATTACAATATGATGCGTTATTACACATTTGAAGAATAGTTAATATGATGCGAGAATAGTTAATATGATGCGATAGCCAACAGTATCTTGTATTAAAAAATAATTCAAGTCAAACTTTTGTAGATGTAAATTGCCTTAAATGAATAAATTTCCCGGATGGATAGGGCAATTTATAAATTTATAAAGTACCTAAAATTTTCAAACAACTTACAAATTGCCTAACTATACAAGTTGTCTGTAACATAGAATGTGTAAATTTTAAGGGTACGATACTCTTTTTGATTACAAATCGCACAAATTACGAATGACACTGCATGTGTAGATTCTGTCAGGTCACATCCATGGTTTTTTATTTATCTGTATTAGTAGAATTGACAAGTTCTTCTTCATTATTATACTTCCATTTCATAGTTTATTAAAATTTAAAAGTTAAAACAAGATAAAATTATCACGATCGCAAGTAAAATTATTATATCAACAGTTAAAAGTTAAAACAATAAAATGAGCACAATTAAAATGATCACAATGTAAAATATCACGTTAAAAACGACGTCAAATTATAACTGTCGCTAGTCATGTAACGTCCGGAATGGGCCGGGATGCTCACATGACTCGATGACACGAATGTAGACGACGGCGAGATTGTGGCAGCCTCTGACCATATTGAGGTTGAAGGCCTGAATGTGGATGGGCTCGACGACCTCGCGTTCGAACCATCGCGATTCCTTATGTAAAACATCGACTGTCGTGTAATTATGTTAGTTCGTGACAATATTATGTTTGTGTACCGGCGATGTTTCGCAACTCATGTGACTCACTCACGGCACTCAGCTCGTGTCGGATGTCACATGACATTCACTGTGGTAGGCTCATGGTTAGCACGCCGGTTCCTGTCAATCGACGGGCACTTCGGCTGCGGGTTCGCGCCTAGGATGCGACCATTGATAGGATTTTTCCTGGGCTTGGGACAGGCTACATGGACAGATTCTGAAAGTGCGGTATATAAATGCACACTTAATTTTTTTATTATTGTAAAACGAAAGACGTCATTTGAAAGCTTCAGTGACTCATAATTTATTAAAGTCGCTCATGTGTAATATAAAGTTAAATTATTTATTTAAAATTAATAATCCACTACAGTTAAAACCAATGAAACATAAATTTATGCGCTCATGGTGTAATGGTCAGCACACCGGTTCCTGTCAATCATCAATCAACAGGCACTTCGCCTGCCGGTTCGCGCCTAGGCTGCAACCATTCGTGGGATTATTCCTGGGCGCGCAAATCCGCATTCGCGAGATTCCTGCATGGCAACATGGACAGATTCTGAAAGTGCGGTATATAAATGCAGACATTTATTGATTTTATTATTTAAGGTAAGATAAGTTTGGTACCTACCTTCGAGATATAAGGTACAGTATATCTATGTGTAGGGTCAAATAGCACTCACCTTCGAGATAAAGGGTATATGTATCTGTGTGTACGGCCGGATCAGTTTTATCAACACTTGGGTCCGGATATTCCGCAACAAATCTGTATAAAATAATTCAGTTGATAGTTTTATATAGTACAAGCACGATTAGTTGAAACGATGAATACAAATGTCAGGGACTATCACTCATTTGCTATCCAGGGTCGTGGGATCGAATCTCAGACTGTGCGATCGACTTTTTAACTGAAAATTGTTCTGAGTGATTTCTCGGTGTTCTGTGGGTCAGAGTACATTCGCGTAGGCTCAGTTTACCAAGCCTGAAAAATTGTACTGATCATACATACACACGAGTTGTGTATATGTCGGGAAGTAAAGCGGTGCAAATGAGTGCATATAATTATTATAATTATACATTGTAAAGGGATCGTAGTTCGTTCGAAGCCCTGCTCTCGTCTACCCTCGCACAGTCATGATGTAAGACCGACATTTGGCAGATCGTGAGGTCGTAAAATGCGGCATATAAATGTCACACTTTACTTTTACTTTACTTTAGTGGCACCCACTCCCCGACCTCTTCACATTATAGTGTATGGTAGCTTACCTTCAATGTGCTCTCTAATGAATGGATCAGCCATGATGGTACTTCTATTGATCCGCAAGATTCGTTCAAACTCGTTGATGTCATTGTTCTGGTAGGCACTGAAATACGAAACGTAACATTACACGAGAAGGGCGAGATGGGTGTCCTTAGCCGTGGTGAAGGCAATTCATCTTGGAGAAGGAAAACTGATATAAAACCTCTGCCTGGGTGGGAAAGGTTTGCATTGGCCACAAACCTTATATTTATTTACTTTTTATGTGGCATTATTTGTATATTATCCTTTATTATGCGCTTTAACAGCTGCCAATTGCACAACTAAGAGATTCAGTCTGATTTTTGTGCCTAAACCTTGTATTGATTGATACACTAGGCATCAAAAACCTTACATTGGTATATTTTCCATTATAGCGTTGTCAAATTACTAGTATAATGCTCGTAATATCTGCATTTCTCAAGCGACCATAGATTATTTTTATAATGTTGGAAACAGGAATCATTTTTCTTTTTGGCCGTGTGTGAAATTATAATATCTACATTTCAAAGGTCTACCAAAGTAAATATACCGAGCGTCAAAAGAAACGCAATTTTTTCACAAGACTGTAAAATGGTACACAATGGATCATATTACTTAATATTTGGTAGGTAGACAATGGGATGTACATTCTACAAGTGCTCAAGAAATCAATGTCATACGCTTAACTGTTGTCGAGTAAATCATCTCAAAGTAAGCAAGATTGACAAAAACAAAATGTGACTCAAAAAATGGATTGCACGCCATGCCAGTGGTCTAAACATTACGTCATGATCAAACCGTATGCGCAGAGTAAATTTTTTTTACATTTTTAAAATGTCAATCATCGTTACTCTGAGATGATTTACTCGACAACTGTTAATCGTATGGCATTGATGTTTTGCACGTTGTTAGAGGAATGGATACTTACCAAATATTAAGTAATATGGTTCATTGTGTACCATTTTACAGTGTCATCGTAGTCACCGTAGCTTTCAAACAAGTCCATCGTTTTACGTAAGAGAATAGTGCACACTGCTGCTAGTCATGTGAACTCCAGCGAGAACCAGGAAGTCGCAGGAACTCGATGACACAGGTGTAAACAGCGGCGAGATTTTGGCAGCGCTGGGCAATTATTCAAGTTGTGCGTAAATAAAAAATTATTTATTTATAAATGAAGGGTTGAAAGCAACAACCTGATATGTTATATCTCAATAACATGTAGTACATCAGTTTGTTGTCTACAACCTCTCAATAATCCACGAGTTTAAAGTACTACAATTAATGAATTATTTGTGCCTTTACCTGACTAGATTGGTCATGGCGAGAATCTCAGGGTCATTCTTGTATGGTTTGGTCTCTTGGGAGTCAAATGGGTTGATACCTGACTTCATCAGCATATTGGCCAACACGAGGTACTTGAGACATGTTGTTCGCCTGTTGGATGGAGTGCACACATATTGCATATATAAGTGATGCCTTGCCGAATGACACAAATACCTGACTTCATCAGCATATTGGCCAGTACTAAGTACTTGAGACATGGCATTCGCCTGTTGGATGGAACAGACACAGAGGATACTTCATAGAATTTCTTGTACTGCGTGGCATATTTGACGGCGATTGACGGTCAAGAGCCGATCTGCCATACAGTACGAGAAAATCTATGATGTATTCTATATATTTTGTGATTTATATATAATATATAGCGGTTGATCCCAACAATAAATTTGTATTTCAACAATAACATCATTTGGAAAAATATCTATCAAAGACGCATATCTAAGTGACATCATTCACAGGTCTCGTCAAAATTAGTCACTCTAAATTTATTTATTTTTCTTAAAACTTCAAAATTCAGAACAAATTCATGACGTCGATTTGACAACCGCCATAACAGGGCCATAATAGGATCCGACCTGGGGTATATTAGGCTGACCAGGGCTGTAAAAGGGGGAAAATTTACTGAATTTTGTGGAATAAATTTCCAATCGTTAAATAAACATATTTAATATAAGAGATGTCTTGCAGAAATTCCGAATTAGACCAATTTCCGACCATCATCATATTGGCCATGAGGTACTTGAGACATGTTGTTCGCCTGTTGGAAGGAGTGCAGACATATTTAATATATGAGATGCCTTGCCGAGTGAGTCATTGGGAAGGACACAAATTCCTGACTTCAACAGCATGTTAGCCAGCACCACATACTCGAGACAGGTTGTACGCCTGTTGCACTTGGAGGGAGTGCAGACATATTTAATATACAAGAGATGCCTTCCGGAATGACATGAATTCACGACCAGCATATTGAATAAAAATTGGTCTTGCCAAATGACATATGGTACGTAGGGTCATCTACACATTGGCCAGCACGATGTACTCGAGACATTTTTGTCTGACGTATCAAACACATATGTACAGTATATACTATACGGAAATGCCTTAATTAATAATTATTACAAAGTTTGAGATCTCGAGGTCTCGGGTTGGAGTGTGAGGTGTCACCCAGCTGTGGCAAGAATTAGCCATTGGGCAGCCGATTGGGGTGACACTGCCTTGAAATGAGTCAGACCTACACATGCCACACTAGGATGTATTCCACTCAGGGATAAAACGCTCTATGATACCAAGATTATTATTATTTTAATGTGTAGTTCTTCCATTACAAACGTAGCTGAGATATGCTGATTTGTAGAGGTGATGTCATTATTGATTTTTGCATTGATAATATTTTCTACTGTAACACAAAATATTAAATTTCAAAATTGATTTCGCCGAAATGCAGAACAAAGAAATCAATATTTAATATTATTCAACATTCAATAATCATGTCAACCACAGAATGATTAATTTACATGTTATATTTAATATGGATAATTTAAATACTGTTTAACTTCATGGATTATATAATTTTATAATCAAGAATTACAATATTATACTGAAATTACTGCATTTATTTTCACAATTTATGTTATATTTAATGGCTATTTATTTATTATTTTTTATATAATATTTAAGCAATTATACAGGCATCATTGGTGCAACTGAATTGATCTGAATTATACTATAATTATTAATCCATTTCAAATTATCATATAAAAATAAGCCTATTTTAACTAATTCTGCAATATTATTAGGGAAGAATAATTTTTATTTAATGAAAAATATTGAATCTACTCGTAAAGTTACATTTTTATTTTGCATCATTCATTTTACAAATTAAAATACAATTTGTTCAATAACTGCGTAGAGAATAGGGCTACAATTACTGAATATGTTTATGCATTACTCTATAAGAACCAACAGAGGTTTCACGCAACATTGTAAATCACGTACATGACATTTAACTATAGAATAGTTCTCTGTATTTAATATTTGAATATTTTCACTAGCAACTGTCAATTTGATATTGAAATATGCATAGAGCAAATACATCACACGTAGAAACACACCCCTCTAACACATCCCAGTCTTACATAGACGTCATACAACGAAATAACAACCGAACATATATCAATTGGGTCCGACCGGGAGACGAGCTCATATCGAAATATGGAATGTCATTCCTCTTCTTTATTGGGATGTTCGGTAATGGTTTCGCAATTACCTCAATTTTATACAGAAAACTTTATGCGAAATCACAAATGTTTGTATTTTTCCTGTTCATGTCATTTTTTGATGCGATAAGAGTTGCCACCGAGGGGGGTTCGCAGTTTGTACGAAGGTGGATCTTAAAGACTATTCTGGTTCCTGAGGACCGTGATTCGATACATGGATACTCGCTGATTTTAGCGAGATATTTTGGCGATGCGGCAATGGTGTGCTCTGTGTACATACTAATAGTCGCAAATGCCTATAAACTCTACGCGCTAATCTTTCCGCTTCGCGTTAAACCGTCCGATAACAAATTCGCGTTTATATCATGCATGACTATAACGATAATCCTACACTCTCTTGGCATTGTTGGCATTCGGGGATATACTATAGCAGAAACACCTCTTGGTAATAACTCATACTATGTCAGTATAGGTTTCCGGGATAAGTATAAACCTATGTTGTATAATTTTTTCTTCCCTACATATTTTGTATTATACTCTGTAGCCCCGGGAGCGATTTTAATCGTTTTATCGATAGGAATAATGGTGTCGTTTTGGAGGAGTTATAAACGCCATATAGAGTTGACAAGGATGGAGAGTAAATCAGACTCCAAAGGAGCGTCCAAATCTGGATCATCGACTTACCAGGCAGCTAGGAATAGTATCATGGCACTGTTGCCGCTGTCTTTTATCCATATCATATTCACAGTGCCGGGAATGGCAGCAGTTATGCTACTTGAAGTGAATGAATTCGGGTTTGAGAACTTACTTATGTGGATGGTGAACCATAGTATAAATGTATATGTGCAGATGATCTGTAGTAAGTTCTACCGAAATTCACTGTTGGGGCGATCGTAACGCTGTTCCATTGACAATGGATGTAAAAGAGAAATATGGTTCCACCGACAACGACTGTTTAGGATGCTGAACCATGTAGCAATGGTTCAGTGTGTACAGATGATCTGTAGTAAGTTCTACCGGAATTCACTGTTGGGTCGTTCCATAAGTTCCATTGACAATGACTGTTAAATAAGTTAAACTTGGTTCCATTGACAATGACAACAACTGTTTAGGATGCTGACCCATAGCATCAATATGTAGACTGCTGATGGACTGTAGATAGTTCTACCAGATGCACTCTTAGACTGCTTGTAAGTGGGTTCCATTAACAATGGATGGCGAGTGTACGTTCTACTGGAATTCACTCTTATGCCACTCGTAGTGTGGTTCCAGTGATAATGATAACATTGTGATAATGAAATTTTTACCGAATCCACAATTTGCCAATTATAATATTGATATGCCCAATAGCCTCATGGGATGGATCAATATTCAATAATACATCCACTCACATATCAGATTACAGCAATTAGCAATAACGATGAAGCAACTTCACCGTCGATAAACGATAATGCAGAACAATACTGGAAATTTTGAAGGCTTTGGTAGACATTTAGTGAATTCATACTTTATATATAAAGCGCTAATTTCCGTCGCATTTGGAACGATTAATAATACAGCGGGGTAGACAACTCTGATATCTAGATATATCAAGTCACATATTAATTTGCAATAAACATTTTCAGTATATTATAACATGTATCACAAATTATATTCATCCGGAAGGAAATTATTTAACCACAACAAGTTTTTATTTAACACTTCCTAAAACTTATAAATTTTAACTTCCTAAAAAAAGTAATTCCTTTGTAGCGTCCGAACTCCGAAGAGGCCAGTAGAATCCGGAGCTTATCCCAGTTCCCAGTGCCAAGCGGAACAATGCAATGTATACAGCCGAAGCCACACTGCACCGCTTGAACAGGACACAAGTCTATCGCAGGTTACTTTCAGACTTTCTCACGCGGCTGGTACACGGAACAAAGTCAAAATCGACGGCACATGCGGGGATTGAACCCACGGCTACCGTGATCGTGATCGTTTTATCGGCGTACCAGCGCCTTAGACCATTCGGCCACCACGACTCAGATTTTTACTATCTTTTACAAGTTTAGACTTTCTTACTTTCATGTATAACCATGTACTCACCACCAATACCGTAACGCGTAGTTACCAGCTATACTGTGGCGCTGTAGTGAAGCAGTTCTTAAGAGGTAAGCAGATGTAGCGGACGGAAGTTTCAAGTGCAAAAAATTAGTGCATGATATTTATCATTAGTTTTATGAAGTGTTACATGAAAAACTGTTATTTTCATTACATAATACATAGGCCAGGTCCAGGATGAACGTTGTTGACTACTTCAAAATAATAAACATAAACAATTTGAATTGGAAATTAATTAGATCATACTTTAAACGGATTATGAGAACCCTGCAGACTCCAAAACATCGACAGAGTTGTCTACCCATGGTGTGGGCAGCCATATTCTTTTTATTTTTTGTTTTGTTATGTTTTGTAGCGAGTAATATTTGAATTTACATCATTATCAGGCAAGCAAATAGTGGGTTATATCACTGTACAAACAAGTCCACAAGTAATGACCTTTTACATAAATAGGAACAGATGGGTGTCGGTTGAATGTATCCCAGAATATGATGTTCCGTTTAGTTGAATAATATTTATACATTTAAGGACTTAGTTTTTTATAACTTAGTTTAGTTTGTATTAAATGTTATGCGTATGTAACTAAGTTTGGTTTAAATTTATTTATAATGTGTAACTTCACTAGTCGGATTAACATTCATAGGTTAATTTAAAGACGATTATCTAGTTTTATGAAAATCCTCATTGAAAATGTACTTTGATATCCTAACAACATAGCCTACTTTCATAATAATTACTAAACCATGCCTAATCATGCCTAATCATATTTTCTGTCAATATCAAATATTTTTTCCAAAAAGAACAAAAAAGAATAGTAAGGGGCCTATGACGACATAAAATTACAGATTTTTGACAAAAATGTATTCCATATACCACATTGAAATGGATATATCTTCACTTGTAATTGACCTATGAATGGGCAGAACAGCTCTGGACAAGGAAGACAGGTAAACATGGTTGAGGTTTTGACAGGCCGCCAAATAAGGGATGCCAGAGTTTTTGCTCCAAATATAAAGTCATTTTCGACAAGTAGTTACTTATGGTTACAACATTACTTGTGGGCCTCTGTTCGTACAGTACCTAATTAGCATTTGAAAACAATAGTAAGCAATGAATTTTTTTGTTTTTTGTTACTTTCGTTTAATAAGTACATTGAAGGAAAACATTAAAATCCGTTATATTATTACATAGCTAAATTATGTGGTTACATTATTACTATTGGAACTTTTCTTTGAATAGCCTACATAATTATGTAGTTTCTAAAATTTGTGCATTTGTATTTCCGAGTGCGCCAATGCTTGCAAAATTATGGTCTACAATTTTTGTATTTGTTTTGTATTTGTATATGTTGTCAGCATCACCATTTTATATGCAATAAAAATAAAATTGTACATTTTTGCAACTGCTTGTTTTCAGAACTCCTTTGTTTAAGATTTTGTGACATTTTTTATAATAATAGCCGGGTGTTTTATTAACGAATGTGGCATGTGTAAGACTGCAAGTGTGGCTCATTTCACGGGAGTGCTACACCAATTGGGCTGCTAGACTTCTAGTGGCTAATCCTGCAACCTGTGTCCAACACAATATGTAAACCGAATGGACAGGATACTTACATCTTCCATGACTCAAATATTATAATGGGAAGAAGCCACCCGAAATTCATATTATAAACGTTTTATTACAGCCTAATGGCTACTAGATATTACGTCATACAGTCACAAGATGTGTAAGTTAGCTATGAACTAGCGAAGACAAGAAATGGTAAGTTCCTTGCGTAAGAGAACCCACCATACACCCACCCACACCACCACATACCCACACCTACCACATACCCACACCCACCACAGACCCACACCCACCACAGACCCACACCCACCACAGAGAATTAGAGTAACCTATGAAAATGCCACAGCAAGTTTTTGTCACGGCCCAGGCTTGAATAGAGAACCCCAAGCTTTCAAGACGAACACTCTAACATTGAGCTGCTACTGCCCCCTATTTTTATAGACTATGAGTACGTGAATTATGATGTTTTTAGACCACAAATTAATGTGAGTCGTGGTGACTGGTAAAGATTTATTTTTAATTCTACATGTTATGTAAATGTATATAAAATACCTGGGGCTTCCAGATTCGTCGTAGTTCTTGAAGGCTTCAAAGAAGTCTGTGTGCGCTTTTTCATATTCGCCCTCTCGGAGGTGCATCTTCCCACCACACTCTGTCAATGAGGATTACTATACGTTATAGATGACACATTTATGAATACACAACATGGAGACTCATAGATGTAGGCCCTGTGGTGTAGTGGTCAGTGCCGCGGCTTTTCGTACGAGAGGTCGCTGGTTCGAACCCAGCAAAAACCAGGAATTTTTTCCATCCGTCATTTGCGAGATTCCTGCATGGCAACATTTTGAAAGTGCGGTACATAAATGCACAGATTTATTTTTTATTTTATGCAGTCAAGGCAATGAAATCCCACAAAAACAACAATGTACCATAATGCCTGCTGTTAGTTACTGATCCGTTTCACGTCTTGACATCAACAAACATGTGATAGTGTTGTTCTTGGATCTATCGGCAGCGTTAAATACTATTGACCATGATCTGTTGATCTCCCTATGCCAACTAATGCAATTTTAATTGGAAGCTACATAAATTATCCATGTTTAATTCATCAGGGCAGTAGTACATGTATACTTCTCTATGGGTCAGAAACATGGATCTATCATGACACCCCGAATCGTACGTGTCTGCATCGTATTCTCAGAATCAAATGGTTCCACCACGTGTCCAACGTCAATTTCCATCAACGATGTCATGACCCCTCTCCAGTCACTACTTTAGTTTGCCGACGTCGCGTACAACATCTAGGACACGTTGCTCGTCTAACACCAAATGCTAACAGACGCATCTAGACGCGACACCCCCCGGATGGCACCGCCCACGAGGACGACCACGTGCTACGTGTCTGTGCACAACTATTTTTTTTTTTTTATCCACCATACAACCCATTCAAGATCTCATGCGGTATTCAGAAGACAGAGTTTCCGGTCTGATCGCTACAGTCACGTGATGGCTTCGCGAGGAAAAGTAAAGTAAAGTAGTATCATATCTAGTTATTTTCAAGAAACATATTGTAACACCTATTATACCCATGAGAAAAAATCTGTTGTCCCTTATATATTACTCTGTAAGCAGGGTTCACACTGGGTGCAAAACTGTTTGTGCCAGACTGTGTGCCAACAAAATTTTTGTTGCGCCAATATCAATTTTCATGTGTCTGATAAGTGATAACTAAGTGAGGGAATATAATTTTAAGTAAATTCGTAACGAAATATAAATTGTTGCCAATGTTGCAAATATTCTTACCAATCAATACACAATGACGTCATTGTGAATGTATTTACTTGTGATCTACTTGGCAGTCTTGGAATTTCCAAAATGTCATCCTTAGTAGTTGAAGGCTGGAAATTGTCATGGTAGATTTGAGAAATTGTGAAGCTAATGTAGCAAAAATAAGATGGCTGGGCTGATACAAATATGACCAGTACATACAGGTTGGTAAATAAACATTTCCTTTGTGCCAGAGCTAGCGCCAATTAAAAAAAATTGTTCCAAAACCGTATTTAAAATCGCCAATGGCACGAAATGCGTGAACCCTGTTTGTAAGTATAAATACAATGGCCGTACCTCGAATAACTCCCATGATGAGAGGATGGGGGATGGCCGACTTTATGTGTAGTGACTGCTCATATAACTTCTGTAATTATAAATGGACATAAAGGGTGCACTGTGCAGGCAAGTATACAATATATGCGTGGTTGGTTAATGACAATCACAGATTTTGACCATTATCTTGGTCCGATGGCGCTCACCTACTCTGGCATCAATGATAAAGTGAGGTGTGGGAGGATCAGTTGGAGCGTTGTCGGTGGTTAGGGTTTTTCAGTTCACGACTTTTTTCCTCCACGAAGGCAATGTCTCCACTGATTTCTCCTTTAGACTTGGGATTTTTTAAATAATCGTTCGATAGAGTTTTCGGCTTTAATAGTCCACTTATTTGAGGCATGGTGATTTCGCAAACCTTGACCACTTGCTTGGACCGACGCGAAGCTCCCCCGGGGCGTAAATTAACTATGCTAAATACACGTGTCAAGTACAAATTAAAAAACCAATCTTATTGGTCGATCTCGTTTATTGATCTTACCGATTGTAACCCACGGTGGGTCGTATTATCTCATTAGTTCAATAACATATTTACATTAAAGTGCCAGTTCGTAAATTGATGGGCTATATTATATACAGTGCGATATTTTGACCTAATATACTTACTATCAATCATTTACATGCCCCGATATACCCGCGACGGCCAAAAACATTTTATAAATACTAAATAAATAAATTATAAAATTAACTTGTCGATTTTC
>WNLI01001254.1:0-12215 GCA_025802215.1 Wirenia argentea
ATAGATGCCAAAGCAGGTCGATCACATCGATCTAGGGCAGTAGTCAAATTCTGTTATCCCATCTAGTGTATTTTTACCGAAACTATTTTTCGTCACATATTGCTGAAACCGGTGTATCGGTAAAGTTTCGGGGGTTGCCGAAACTGTGGATAATTCCAGAAACTTTCGGTTTTGGCACAATCATAAAATAACCTAAAATCATCTTAATCATCTTGTGGTGTAAACTATCCATTTTCTTACAGGACGACGCGAATCACGACCCCCAGTGGTCCCACGAGCAGCTTGTGCTGGCAGGCCTCAAGGCTGGCGACGTCACGATTGGCGCCGAGCAGGTCGCACGCATGTATCAAATGACGACCACCATATTTGAGCTCCTAGAGCATGCATGGGCTACACGGGACTGTACGCTTGTCGATATGAAGATTGAATTTGGACTCCGCGTTGATAATGGTTTGTGATAATATAGTATTTAAGTAGTGACGTAATGATAGATGCCAAACATAACGTATATTTATGTATGATTAAAGACCAGTGACTACTATGATATTTGAGCTGCTGGAGCACGCATGGGTTACACGAGACTGTACGCTTGTTGATATGACGATTGAATTTGGACTGAGAGTGGACAATGGTAAGATGGTATATTACATATTCAAGTAGTGACGTCATTATAGGCAATGCGTAGGTTGCATGTTACATATAAGCCTAACACGTGATCTTTCTTATCAATAACATCATATATATTTAGTAATACGTGCAGCCTATACGTATATTATGTATCGATATCAGACTTTAGTCCACGTCCACTACACTCATCTATAATCTACAATAATCCACTATATAATAAACACTAGTTACTCTCCTAATACCACATACTATAGTCTATGCCACTAGTAAATACCACTGAAAACTACAACTCTACTCTCACATTAAATC
This sequence comes from Wirenia argentea, assembly GCA_025802215.1. Taxonomy (NCBI): domain Eukaryota; kingdom Metazoa; phylum Mollusca; class Solenogastres; order Pholidoskepia; family Gymnomeniidae; genus Wirenia; species Wirenia argentea. The sequence goes on from WNLI01001254.1 coordinate 937, forward strand.
CGTAATCTGTCCTCTTGTTTCTAACTCCCTCTATCCCCACATTATGACATCATTTCTCTTCCTTTAGTTAAAGGGTTAGTCATCTCAAAAAGAGTCAATATTATTTCCAGCCAACAGGCTATAATCATTACACTGCGCATATGTATGAGATGACGACCACCATATTTGAACTGCTAGAGCATGCGTGGGCTACACGGGACTGTACGCTTGTCGATATTAAGATTGAGTTTGGACTCCGCGTTGATAATGGTTTGTGATAATATAGTATTCAAGTAGTGACGTAATGATAGATGCCAAACATAACGTACATTTATGTATGATTAAAGACCAGTGACTACTATGATATTTGATCTGCTGGAGCATGCGTGGGCTACACTACAGTAGACTGTATGCTTGTTGATATGAAGATTGAATTTGGGCTGAGAGTGGACAATGATAAGATAGTATATTACATATTCAAGTAGTGACGTCATTATAGGCAATGAGTAGGTTGCACATATGTATGAGATGACGACCACGATATTTGAGCTGCTGGAGCATGCGTGGGCTACACGGGACTGTACTCTGGTCGATATGAAGATTGAATTTGGGCTTCGTGTTGGCAATGGTACGATATTATAAGACAACTTGTGGTGCATGTAGACATTGCTGACTGGCTCAGAATATGGCAAAACAACAGCCCATAGACTTTTTTTGTATATTATGTCTTGTTTTGATTCATTCGTTCTAACTTCTTTTCCAGGTGAGATAGTCCTAGCTGACGCCATATAATACGACTCATGGCGCCAGTGGCCATCTGGTGACTGATACAAGATCATGGCCAAGCAACAGGATTCTGAAACAGAATGCAGAACCAACCAGCATTCATTCATCCATGCACTTCGGAGGCTACGATTGAATTACTTTCTTTTATTTCTTGTTTTCATTCATTTCCAGGTGAGATAGTGTTAGCCGACGTGATAGACAACGACTCATGGCGCCTGTGGCCTGCTGGTGACAGATCCAGGATGATGGACAAACAAGTGTACAGAGAAATGAAAGATGTGACGACAGACGGACTACAGATGATCAAGCGCAACTTTCAATGGGTCGCCGAACAAGTCAAGGTTACTCAATTAATTATTAGCTACAGTAGGCTATTTCTAAAAAATCCTTTTACGAGTAATCGATTCGCCTCATGATCGTTTGTGATCGTGATCACCATTTGCTATTAAGTTATGCTACGGTGTGATAATAAAGGCCATAAAACACCATCTTGCTAAATTACCACAAGTGTATAACTTGTTGCCAGTTGCCACATCATTTAATCCAACACCTTCAGGCAAATGATGTACTGTAGAGTAGGAGACATCCGTACATTTGTGCTGTCTATGTGCAAGGGAGGTAATTATCCGGTGCATGTTTGTCAGAAACACTGCAATCATCTTATTACTATTAAACTATCGTATCATCATTCATCATGCTAAATAGTTTGGTTAAACATAACATCGATAAGGCTACAGTCGCCAGTGGTGGCTAGGTCACTTTTGTAAGACTTGTACGCAGAATGGCATGCGTTCAATCCTTGGCAGTATCGATCGGATAGGTTGTGGGTTTAATTCATATTCACAAAAACATAATTGTATATTTTTCCTTACAGTTTCTCTTAGCTGAACCGTTGGGACGTGTGGTCATTATAATGGGGTCAAAAAGTGATATAGATCATTGCCGCAAGATCCGGGATGAGTGCAAAGTGTATGGAGTGTCGTGTGAGATGCGTGTCTGCTCGGCCCACAAGTCTACCCAGGACGTACTGACAATGCTGGCTCAGTATGAGGGTACGTGTCTATGTGTGTATTCATTTATAGACTGATTTAATGGAGCAGTCATAGAATTTGTCGATTTATGTAATAGGCCAAATTAATGGTGCAGTGGTAGAGTGCTTGGTGTTCAGTGTTCAATCCTGAGTCGCCGCAAAACATGATGTCTTTGTTACTGGAATTCTCTTGGGCAAGCTTCTTACCCCTGCTTCTGCTTACTTTGATGCCTCCACTATTTCAGTGGCTAAATGAGTAGCTGTGGTACTGGGTAGCTTTTGTAGAATTTCCTCTTCAAATGGATTGAGAACAAATTCTACAGATATCCAGTTGATTTCTCTGGGTACTCCAGTTTCTCCAGAACTAACATTCACCCAATTTTGAGGTGGATTAGACTCGATGCAATGGTTGTCATCAACCTATAGTATGCAGTTATACGTTTCTCGCATTGTGCGATTTCGATGCTGAACCGAGATGAGTGCAAAGTGTACGGTGTGTCGTGTGAGATGAGGGTCTGCTTGGCCCACAAGTCTACCCAGGATGTACCGACAATGCTCGCTCTGTATGAGGGTATGTGTCTAAGTGTGTTTATTATTTTAATAGGCTGAATTAATGGGGAAGTTTTAGAGTGCTTGGGGTCTCGCGTTCAAGCCTGGGATGTGGAAAAACTTGATCCGTTGTTAGAAGAACCTACTCAACGTGTATTTAGAGTTCTGTGTGGAGTCCTAAGGCGAGGCATCTCGTGTGACTCAGCTGTAGAAGTGTGTGAATATACGCAAAGAAGGCGTTGTGTAGGATAATTACAGTATAAGAAAATATTGCTACATTCCAGGTGCGGGGGTACCTACAGTGTTCGTTGCAGTGGCTGGGCGAAGCAATGGTCTCGGGCCTGTCCTGTCAGCCAATGCTACATGGCCGGTCATCAACTGCCCACCCATGTCCAGTCAGTGGGCTACACAGGATGTCTGGTCTTCTCTCAGACTACCATCAGGTATATGAAAAATAGTATGTAATAATTTTTTAGAATACCATCCGATAGGATTAATTTTTCACAATAATTATTACATTTTCACTGCAAAAATTCAATCACACTTGCATGTCTTTGGAGAAGAGCAAGGAAATCCATTTATATAACATTAATGTGATATAGTTTGAAAAAACTAGATTTCCTACGTACTTGTGAGTACACGTGGAAAGATGGGAGCCCCTCCAAACATTCTACAGATAAACACGCACGTTCACCCCAATATGTGAAAAATTGTTGCGGCTCCGAACTGTGCTCTGCTACTCTGAGCCTTGGTAGCTCAGTTGGCAGAGTGTTCGCCCTGTTCGCGGGAGGTCCCGGGTTCGAGTCCCGGCTAAGGCAATTTTTCACAATGTAATCCATTTATATAACATTACCGTAATATGAGATGCTCGAGTCACACAAACGGCGACTTTATGGCTCTGTCTTGTATATTTATGTTGTGAGTCGTCATGCGAAAACTGCATTTAACAATTGTGTATGCCAGAGTACAAATAAAGTTGTTTCTCTCAGTTTCACCATGATCAGATGATGCACTCGAATATTTCAGGGTATGCCAAAGGATGTGTGAGTGAAGCATGCCACACCAAATGTGCTCAGCTATACCACGACATAGAACACAACCTCTCACTCATACATGATTTCAGGGTATGCCAAAGGATGTGTGAGTGAGGCACGCCACGCCAAATGTACTCAGCTATACCACGATTTCAGGGTATGCCAAAGCATGTGTGAGTGAAGTACGCCACACCAAATGTACTCGGCTATACCACGACATATTTCAGGGTATGCCAAAGGATGTGCGAGTAAAGCACGGCACACCAAATGTACTCAGCTATACCACGACATAGAAGACAACCTCTCACTCATACATATTTAAGCCTTTTTCAGGGTATGCATATGCCAAAGGATGTGTGAGTGAGGCACACCACACCAAATGTACTCAGCTATACCACGACACAGAAGACAACCTCTCACTCATACATGTTTTAGGGTATGCCAAGGGATGTGTGAGTGGAGCACGCCACACCAAATGTACTCAGCTATACCACAACATAGAACACAACCTCTCACTCATACTTGTTTCAGGGTATGCCAAAGGATGTGTGAGTGAAGCACGCCGCACCAAAATTAATGTACTCGGCTATACCACGATATAGAACACAACCTCTCACTCATACTTATTCCAGGGTATGCCAGAGGATGTGTGAGTGAAGCACGCCGCACCAAATGTACTCAGCTATACCATGACATAGCACACAACGTCTCACTTTCAGGGTATGCCAAAGGATGTGTGAGTGAAGCACGCCATACCAAATGTACTCAGCTATACCACGACATACAGGATGTCCGTAAATTATGTTACTTAATAATTATAATGGTAAATTCTACTAATAAAACTATACCAAATCCGCGTCTACGCCACCAAGCCCAGAAACCTGGAAGACATCATGGATCGAGACATGCAAGATACAGGTCTAGGCCTACCACGAGACGGAAAACCAACTACATGAGTACAATGAGACTCAAGGTTCTCACTTTGAAAAGCAATAATCCATGGCCCCATGAATAATAATCTCTGCAACACGAGTAGAGTCAACACGACGACGTCATAATTTTATTAAGAAAATAAAGGTGCTTTCCTAGAAACGACGTTTCACGCCAATTTTTACACACTATGAGATCCTGGATAGCAGGTGGTCGATCTATGGTTATTATGTTTATGGTGAAAAATTTACTATTATAGCTGTTAAGTAACATAATTTACGGACACCCTGTAGAACACAACCTCTCACTCATACATATTTCAGGGTATGCCAAAGGATGTGTGAGGGAAGTACGCCACGCCAACTGTACTCAGCTATACCACGGCATATTCCAGGGTACGCCAACGGATGTGTGAGTGAAGCACGCTACACCAAATGTACTCAGCTATACCACGGCATATTTCAGGGTACGCCAAAGGATGTGTGAGTGAAGTACGCCACACCAAATGTACTCAGCTATACCACGACATACAAGACAACCTCTCACTCTAACTTATTCCAGGGTATGCCAAAGGATGTGTGAGGGAGGCACGTCACACCAAATGTACTCAGCTATACCACAACATATTTCAGGGTACGCCAAAGGATGTGTGAGGGAAGCACGCCGCACCAAATGTACTCAGCTATACCATGACATAGCACACAACCTCTCACTCATACGTGACTACAAACGACCTGCGTATGTCTGGAATAGACTCCTCGGCATCCCTGACAATACACATAAAACCACATCAAGATCGTTAGTTACTCTTTCCTTTTACGTATATATGTATAAATTGATATTTCTTCTTCTTCCAGGTTAGGTACAGAACTCTTGAAAGGGTTGCTTTCAAGTATAGTCGTACCATAGTAATGATGTTGACAGGGAATGTGCTACCATTCACATATACAGTCAAGTGAGAAGTAATTTTAAGTCATTAAAATGCCCTTGGCTAAACAAATCTATCCAAAATGGCTTAAAACATGATCGATGCAGCATGCTATCGCTATCCGTACGTGCGCATTGAGATAGCATTGAGATCTTGATTAAAGTCGGTGTAATGTGGACTTAAAGGAGGGCGAATCCATTTTGTTGGTGGTATCTACTAGTAAATGCGTAATTGTTCTAGTAGTCTTACAGTATAGTACCATCGTGGTATAAGAGATAATCTATGTGACACCAAAGCACTATATTGGCAATCAAAAATTTATAATTCCGGCAAAGAACGTCTATCTAGGTTCTATAAACCTTACCGAATAACACAGCGCATCTATACAATTTTGATATGTCGCGTACATGAGCTTGCAATCAATAAGTAACCAATGACATCGGTCACATCGCACTTGCCGTCAATCAACCAATGGAATCGCGCTAACTGTCAATTTTAAATCACTTCAGTGTGAATGGGAGACATATCGAAACTGTATAGATGCGCGGTGTTATTCGGTGAGGTTTATAGAACCTAGATGGATGTTCTTAGCCGGAATTGTAAATTTTCTATGCGAGTGGCAATATGGTGCTTTGGTGTCATGTAGATAATGTCTCTTATGCCACGAGGGTGGTATACTGTAAGACCACTAGAACAATTACGCAATTTTACTAGTGGATACCACCAACAAAATGGATTTTTAGACATTAGGCCTCCTTTAACTGCCTATAAGCACCAAATAAGTTCTAAGTACTGTATAGGATAAAGTTTAATTTTTACGCTTGATGTGTAAAATTAAACTTTATACTATGAACTTAACCAGTCTGATGAACGTGTTTACTAAGTTACAAAGCACATTTATAAAAATTGCTTTGGATACAAAATCGCTTCAATTTGAGTTCTAACTCTCTGTTCTATAAATACTTCTATTCATATCTTAGAATGAAATTTTGTATTGTGTATTTCAACCAATTTCAAAATACACAGCACACAACTTATTGGTGGTTATGGGCCGTTTTTTCCTGACTAATTAAGCGCTTGAGGTGCATTTTGGTTTTGACTGATTCGTGTACATTTTCTATCTGATCCTAACTAGTGTAAGTTATCATAATATATAACTGTGCAAAGACTACTACAATTTGTAACATTTATAATACAAATGATACTAAAATTTACACATTTAAAATCACTAAACTGGAAACAATTCCATCTCACACAAATTGTAAGTTTTCAATCAAATGCACAGCCATGTTGTACAGTACTGTTCCAATGATTTGTTTGTTTATTTTGCTGAACAAAAGTTTTCTAAATGACTTCTAACGCCGTCACTAACGGGTACAGATACATTGCTGGGCTGAATGAAAGGCCATCTTCACCACAACAGCCTCCTGGCGATGTAGGTCCCGCGCCTAAGGAAATCCCAGATGAGCTCATAGAAGATTTTTTACAAGGACGTAAAAACCCAGTCATGTGCGTTATGGATATTGTTTGTCTCAAGTCAAGATAATGTATCTAGATATACGTTTTTGGAAATGATAAAAATGTGAAAAACATTTTCAAACTCTCCCTAGACATTACATCCGCATCATATCTTCGCATAGGCTTATGCCCCTTTATCATCGATAAATATTTTTGGACGTTATAAAAGTACGACATTTTTTCTTGAGACCAGCGATATGTAGTCTAGAAGACTAGAAATCTAAATTTGATGTGGATTTTTTGCAACTATTTCTGAAATGAATGAAATTTTATTTTAAATGATTTGTAGCAATGTGAATGTTTGTCCAGTACAGTGCAGTGCTTTATTTGATATTTCATTTAACATTTTATTTGCAAATTTAATGTAGGCCTTTGTAAATTATACGCGGTAACTATTGAAGTTCATGATTGAAGAAGTTCATCATTATTTAGATCGTTTTTTAGAATGCGTATATTCCTGTACATCGATAAATTATTACAATTTCAACCATTATAATTTAGCGCTATTATTTTACTCAGTTTATGATTTTCATATCTATCCATCGTTTTCATATCTATCCGACATTGTTTTCGTTAATTTCCGATTTTTTTAAAAATGTGAAATAATGGTAAAATCGCCTCGGAATGTGAATTTTTATCTGATACATCGGAGATTATTTTTAAATTGAGGCGATTTTACCATTAAATTATATGTGGAGAGGGATTGACTATTTTTTGCTTGATTTGTAGATATGTTCTCGCTATAAACACAAATTTCATGTTTGTATTTTCCACTAGAAAATTTCATGAATATACCTGAATACCTTTAAATTTGACTGAAAATTTTGCTTGTTAATTTTGTCATGTTTACTTGCTACTAACAAGATGTCAATTTTGCGAAAAGACGTTTTTACCATTCACCCGCATTTCACTTAGTATTTCAAAATATTGAAACAAAAAACTGATGTTAGCACGTTTAAAATCCATGTATAAAAGTAGAAATGTACAATTTTTGAAACCGTTGAGAAAAAGGACGTTAAATTTTTACGATAGGTGCGTTTTTAATTGTGGGGTTTAGAGGAGTAGAACGGTGTGTAAATAGGAGTACAATTTAATTGGTGGAAATTCAAATTGTACGGTTGCGAGATGTTTATTTTTATACACTAAGTCATTTCTGCATGACGCGGCCATTTTTAATTCGCAATTTTTTGTGCTCAAAATTTGTTTCTTAAGTTTTTTTATATCTCTTGTACCTCAAATTTCCGCAACAAGACATTAAGAATTGACACTGAAACATTAACAAAACACTAGCATTGGTTAGAAATAGCCGCGTCATCAATTTTAACCCAGTCGGTAGGCCTACATTTGAACATAAGCATTGTAAAGAAATTAACATACATTTCATAGTTACCTATATTGAGTAACACCGAATATAATAGTAAGTCTGTAATTGGAAATTTAAAACAATATCAATTGTAATGTAATTGTAATACCTTGTTAATATGAATTACCATATTGCTGTTTACCATAAGTTAGCTACCATAAGTTATTTTTTCACTCATTGTAGAATGTGGGATGCAAGAAACATTTTCTATCGTAAATTAATGATATATATAACATACTGTATTTGATATTTTCATTATTAAATTCTGCAATTATCGACTGGGTTATGGAGGTGAGAGGGGGAGTTTAACAGAGGGGAGATACAGTCTTCCGATACTGGCCATGTCTCTACGGACTGTCCGTATGGACATGTACATTTCTGTCTATGTGGCTTGGATATTCCTGCCCCTGTGGACATGGATATTCCTGCCCCTGTGGTTTGGATGTTCCTGCCCCTGTGGCTTGGATGTTCCTGCCCCTGTGTATCGGACGTTCCTGCCCATGTGGAAGAATATTCTTCCCCCCCCTTGGAAGGATATTCTCGCCCCTGTGCATTGGATGTTCCTGCCCCTGTGGAAGGATATTCTTGCCCCTGTGCATTGGATGTTCCTGCCCCGATGTCTTGAATGTTCCTGCCCCGGCGGATTGGACATTCCTGTCCCGGCGGATTGGACATTCCTGTCCCGGCGGATTGGACATTCCTGCCCTTGTGGAAGGATATTATTGCCCCGATGTAAGGATATTCCTGTCCCTGTGGACACGGATATTCCTGCCATGTGGACACCGATATTCCTGCCCCGGTGGCTTGGATGTTCCTGCCCATATGGACACTGTCCCTATAGAATGGCCAGTGGTGGAGTAGTGGTGATTGGTGAGGGAGTGGGGTGGTGTCTGGCGATTGGTTTATTCCGCTTTACTAGTACTGTATTATGGTAGAATCTACGTCATTTCGATGGTCTGTATGCGCAAGAATGTCAGGGGTGTCGAAATAACAGAGACTTTACCGTGACACGTCTTGATTATAATAGCATTATTTTATGTGCTATTTTCACTAACCTATACGTAATTTGTTTAGCCATTCAGCTATATCATAACCAGTCCATCTAGCCATTTATAGCCATGTTTTGGCCATTAAAAGCATTATTTTGGCCATTTATAGCGATATTTTGGCCATCTATAGCGATATTTTGGCCATTTATATATTTCGACCAATCCTATGTGTCTGGCCATTCATATTTTAACAATTTTCCATATACTCGATCTGGCCAGCTATTTAGTTAGTATCATAACCATGGAGTCTAAGCATATTTTAAGCAATCTGCTTATCCTATTAGGCGATATTTTAACCAAGATATTTTAACCAATACGTTTAGCCAATTAGCCATATTTTAACCAAGCTATCGACTAGCCATAAACAATCTGTCTCTCGCCATCGCCAGCCAGCCCCACTCGGTTCAACAATGGGCGGTTGTTGAAGTGATGCACTAACAAGGCAGCATTTATCGGCAGACTTGTGTGTTTGTTGCCCCTAAAACTCTATTGTATTGGTTTTAAATTCTGAATAATTAAGTTTTATTTGGCCTAAAATTCAACCAGTATACAATGATTTTATAGTGCCTAATGAATTTATTCATATTTTAACATTCTTGCCCCTAAAATCGGTTTATCGCCTGGGGTCTTAATAAATCAGTTTCATTTGACCTAAAATTCAACCAGTATTACAATGATTTTATAGCGCATAACACATGCACAGGCACAAAAATACGCTCTGAAACCGATTTATACACTAGCAACCTAAAGTGAATCATGAACTACTGAGTTTCGGTTTCTGTTTAGGTTGCTATTGTACAAAAATAGGTTCCGGAGCCTATTTTTGTGTCTGTATAATGGTCTTATGTGCAGGAAGTTGAAGTTATTACGCACCTCAAGTTGTTGAACAAATTTAAATGTTTGGGGTTTGGGCTCCTTTAAGTGGCATAACCGCTAAATTATCATGGCTACACTTTCAGCTCTGAATTATTAAAGGGGAGGGCTATAGTAATGTAGCAGTCGTTTTATCAAGATTCAAATTTGTCGTATATAATTCAAATTTTTGTTAGATAAAGTATGTTGTCAAACATGGGCATATACAAATGTCATGCCTGTCATGGGTTAAAATAAGTAATACATTATCCAGTAAATCATCGCCAACAAACGTACAAGTCTGCCAAGAGTTTTAGTCAGGGGAGAATGGAGGAAGTGTATATAAAGAATTTTTTTGCATATTTTATAAAATATTTTAACTGTTATATTATGGAGTTAGGGAGGTCAGGTGCGTGTGTGTAATAGTAACTACACTGTCACTTTTGTATATATTCACTATAATGTTTGTACTGTAAGTAATATTTTTACATCCTTTTTTTCCTGTGTAAATTGAAATTGTCAGCTTTGGTAGTTTGCTCGACTTTCACTAGATTTACTAGATTATATTATATGGATAGTCTAATAATCTATTGGATAATCTTATACTATATTGTATGTGTACATTTTTATCAGCGAATAGAGTGGGTTAATGGCCCACTCACTATAACCATATGTATAAAAGTGCTAGTGTATGTTACTCTTATTTCCAGTTACTTTTTAGAAATCATGACTATATACCTCAAATGATTTGTCTATTGATTGTTAGAGTAGGTGATAGTAGCTGTCATGTATGCAACTAGTTGGCTGTTATGCAACTAGTTGGCGGGTATGCAACTAGTTGGGCGGTATGCAACTAGTTGAACGGTATGCAACTAGTTGGATGGTATGCAACTAGTTGGGCGGGTATGCAACTAGTTGGCGGCTATGCAACTAGTTGGGCGGTATGCAACTAGTTGGGCGGTATGCAACTAGTTGAACGGTATGCAACTAGTTGAACGGTATGCAACTAGTTGGATGGTATGCAACTAGTTGGGTGGGTATGCAACTAGTTGGCGGGTATGCAACTAGTTGAACAGTATGCAACCAGTTGGGCGGTATGCAACTAGTTGGCGGGTATGCAACTAGTTGGGCGGGTATGCAACTAGTTGGCGGGTATGCAACTAGTTGGGCGGTATGCAAATAGTTGGGCGGGGTGAGACTATGTGGTCGGGTGTAAATTTCGGGAACGGGAGGAAACTTGTTGGATGGGCTGCAACTAGTT
>WNLI01001365.1:0-12215 GCA_025802215.1 Wirenia argentea
CTTCCGAAAAGTAGTGACGTCATACGCATGAATAATATCTGCGCGCGTCGTCGGTAAGCAGACAATGATGATGTCATACGCATGGATGAAGACGTGACTGTAATGGTAGGCATACACGAATAGGTTCGACACGAATAATGAGTTGGACATCAGATTTACTACTGATTCCCTAATGGAAGCCGTTAGATTAGATAGATAGATTTCGTAAACTAACGGATCCGTTACTAAAGCTGTGCTGTTTCGCTTGGATATAGTAGGCTACGGCAGTCGTCGCTGCGCGTCTGGACTAAATTAGATTCCTATTCAACTAGACGAATGCCGATGTACTGTACATGTGTGGCGTGGTCAATGTCCTAAGGCACTGGTATAACGATCCCGTAGGCAGCAGTTGACATCAATTCCCGCAGATGCTATTGTTTTCTCCATAGACAGTAATATTGTGTATAGACGTTGCACCAGCTACTTGGCCCATGGGAAATACGTAAAGAATCTACGAGAGACAGGAATCTTGTTGTGGGAATGCAGTAAGGCAGGAAATATTGATAGTCACGACACTACTAGTACATGTAGTACACGTATCCCTCGTTTCCGGCGATTAACACCAATTTCAATATCCGTATTATGTTTCGATGCTTAGTGGAAGTGGCGAATCGCCATGTCGTGTCTATTATGACCATATAACAATGCCGTAACGATTCTGCTAATTGCATACATCTGATTATATGTATTTTATCACCAGTCATAGCTCAGTCTCTAATGACGGATATGGATAATCGCCTTTTATTCACTAACGAACGTCTCGACATCTAAATTATATCGAGACAGTTATGATAAAGGTATCGACTTATAGAAGGTCAATGGCAGTTCATTGAAGCAGTATATCATTATGTAATGCATTTCTCTATACAGTAGTTATTATGTTACACGATATAGATCAAGAAAATCCGGGTTCCTTGTCGGTTCTATCCATTGTTTATATATAGCGTATCAACCGTGTAAACTACGGTCATTCCCATTCCGACAACAACACATTACGTAGTAAATAACTTTTTTTAAAGTAAATAACGCTGTACAGCCGTTTGGTTGGTAAGTAAATCACTGTTCCACCACATAATCAAACAAGAAGATACAGTCGTACACGATACATGCAGCGATACTTCTATCATAATTCGCCTTCTATAATGGCATAGAGAAAGATGGCCGCACGCGCTTACCCGCTACATTAATTTTGTCAGTGCGTGTGTGGGTTCGACCAGTACTAGGAATCGCTTTTGACAGGTGTAACCCGTGGGAGATGGCTACGATATAAAGTAATATAAATACAACAAAGTAATTGCTCACTTTCACCGGTTAGGAACTCCCAGCCGCGTCACATACAATCTTATCGTATCGCGAAGTAGCACAACAAGTCAACAACCCGCTGAACTCATTTTCGAGACCAACACAAAACGTTATAGTTTTTGACGTGTATTTGTTGTCTTCTAGCTCTGTGGTGTTCTTTGGCATGATATAACAGTTGGTCGCATCTGTCCATAAAGGTGGTATGGTGTGTACAATTTCTCGGTAGTATAGCACTTATTTATTTTAACCTGCATCGGTAACTCCGCGTACGGAAAGACAATCTATTCGAAAACGTATTTCCTGACAAATTTGTACCAGTTTCCATACAGTACGTCTACCCTGCACAATTAATGCATGATGCACATGGGATTCACATATCTCTACGCATACACACATAGCATTTTCTGACACTTCACCATGTTATATGTCATACCACAACACGCGACAACACAACCGTCAGCGCGAATCGCAATTAAATGACACTTAATAATTCATAATATTCCGCTGCGAGATAAACAATTGCCGACAATTACTGGTACTTGTGTGAGCCCAATGGGGATGCAAATGTGAGATTGCGGCCTACGTACTGTACTGCAATTGTATCTCATTAAATTAGGTAGACTACATACTGCTGTAATAATTTATGCGTAAGATCGGTGTGATGCGGAATACATTCGTAATGCAACGGACAACGTTTATGATACGTGTAGGCTACAGTATTGGCAAGAGACGTTCATGCTGTTATTATTATTAAATGCAAATTGTAGGTAGCCTCCCTACTTCTCTGGTGTGAAAAGTATTGTGGTATAGGAGATAACCTGACGCGTCGTAAGCCTACCAATACATGACCTACAAATGGACAATTTTGCATCCACTTTAATAATCCGATTTCAATATTATATTCTCCTAATCAATTCAACTTACTACAAACAGATGCTCTGTTGTACGATGCTTCTACATGCGAATAAACGAATTTACGAAATTGTATTATAATAGCTTTTTAATCCGAAGCTCCCTTGTCGTGAAATATATCGATCGTGCAAAATTAAACTGAAAGTTTTTCATGTGGCGTATCGTGAGTATTATAATTTATACATGTTTTTCGGTCGTACACGTAACTTGGACAATAAACCTCGAACGTCTGACGAGTATCCATTCCAAATATTTACTGCCAGAATAAACTATCTACGATAGATATTTCATTCTAGTAGTATGACTCGTGTCTTCAATTACCCTTTCTTGGATGTGACTGGGCATACGCAAGGTGTACATACTGCGCTATACAATGACGTTCGATACATGTGCGATATACTGTACGTATCTCAAACAACGTATACGATCACTTTCGACGAACTCGCATTTGGCGAACTCATTTGTCAAAATCAGAGTGGTGTGTACAGTGCATACGTCTTAGAAAAATACATCTCTGCGATAAACGCGTTTTTGACTAACGAATGTATCATCTTCCACGAACGAAAACGGTTAACGCATCTCAGATGAACGCATCTGTCACGAATGCAACTTTGGAGAACGCGATCTTGATCAATGAATCTTTGGCGATCGCACATTTGGCATAGGGATCCCTGGTAAATGAAGACCGTGTCATTTATCGATTTAATTTTTCTTGGAAGAATAACAATTTTCCCGGACTGCCTCGGTAAGCGCATCTATCAAAAACGAATATCTGACTTGTATAATATGTCATCGATTAGATATAGCAGGGGAACTCATAGCGTATGTTATAATATACTAACGCATAGATTATTCAATAAAATGTTTATACTGAAAGGATTTTCGATGTCTTAGATGAAAATAATTACTCTTTGACAAACGTACCTTTAATGAGCGTTAAACGTTTCTCCATTGGTATTTCTGATAAAAACATCGGTAAAATACGAATATTTATATGAACACAGCTGCAGTAATAGTTATGTTTAACATTGATTTCTTTCCCTTTCCAAAAAGATAGGCTGACTGAGATTACGACATAGATTAATAATCGTCTTTGGTATTTTCGTGTAATCTCCTTTGATAAATGAATGAAATTTTTTGCAACATGAGGACACCCCGAGTCTTACCCATGGTTGCATTAATATACACTTGGTAGTTGGTGCACCAGACTATTTCACTGCACATACAACAGACACTCAGGCAGTCTCGAGTTCGAGTATTTGGTCAGGATTGCACAAATCGAAGAAATATTTCTGTAAGGGTAGAATAAACGCCCTTAAACGTGTGCAATGTCCATTATCCTAATAGACAAGCCAACTCTCCGCTACATGCGCAGTGTCATCATCGATTGCTGTGCGTCCAAGCGAGCGAGGTTCACATTATGTCTGTTCACAGCTTTGGGACAAGGGCAGGTAATCCAATTGGTGGGTATGCTGTCTGCGTCTGGCTGGGGGTGAGAGTAGGTATGCGTTGTGTTGTGCCTGTTTTGGGTATAATTTCTTTTTATATATCTGTCAAATAGTCTTGTAGCTATTATAGTCATAACAGACTATCACAATTTGTTTTAAATTGCAGCTAAATAGAATGTATGATCTAGTTGATAAGGAAGGTATGGATTGGCATGGGGAGAGAGAGGAAGATTGTATGATCAAGATTTTGGTAGGCCTTATTGTAGATCTGCGTTGTTTGCCTCACCGCGCCGAAATATTCATACGCGTGTGCGTCACTACACCGAGATATTCGCACGAGTTTGCGTCACTGCTCCGAGATGTTCACACGCGTTTGCGCCACAAAGACGGACAACGTGAGATAATTGCTGAGATAACTGCATTGAC
This sequence comes from Wirenia argentea, assembly GCA_025802215.1. Classification (NCBI taxonomy): domain Eukaryota; kingdom Metazoa; phylum Mollusca; class Solenogastres; order Pholidoskepia; family Gymnomeniidae; genus Wirenia; species Wirenia argentea. Next base: position 4,128 of record WNLI01001365.1, read on the forward strand.
AATTGCGACGCGTGACCGAAATTACGGCCCTCATTCGATTACAATCACGCTAAATTAATCAGTACACTACGTATGTATGATTGGCTTGGTATAAGATCGTCCACTACACAATGTCGTGTTGTCTGGGCGAATATCGAATTCCGTGGATACAGCTACCATGTATGATTAATGTCATAACTATTATATTGCGATTGCTAGTCAGGGATAATCCATGGTGAATATTTTATCAGTGCTATGACAATGTCATGTATGGCAGAACTTCCTTTCATCGTAGAATGACTTTACCAAATTATTTCCGGCAGCAAACTATGCGTATAGTAAGTGACGGAGTCGTAGTGTTGCATCATATTCACCACAAACAATACAAAACAGCACCGCATTAATTTTACATGGTGAATATTTATTTGTTATCTCTCTTGTGTAGATTGTGGGAAGATGATTGTACGAGGATGGTGAATTGAATTATTGTAATCATTAACAACAGTAGCTAAACTTATTAAAAAAAAACCAGCCACTCTACCAAATGTGTAATATTTGTCACAACACAATACGAAACATACTATAAAATATTGTGCAACTGGTATACAAAAAACTGATACAAATCGACGGCGGTCAACGTTTTGAGAGGTCACTGATACAGTATAGTCTACCGTATACGGTAGATTTATTTATAAAAAAAACACCGGATACACAGTTTACGTGCATGCCCGAAACGTCCGCCTTCTGCGGAGTATATATGTTTTAAATAATACTAAATTATATGAGTAAGCATTACTCACGAACATAAATTCACGATTACGCAGGCGACAATGTGCTTGTTTAATTTCCGAAATGGCGTGTCAGAAATCCATCAAAACTTTTTTTGTCACGATAGGCACCCTGGCTCAACAGCGATATTCTTAATCTTGTGATATCGTATATAAAATGCGGCCTGTGATAACTGATTCCGATCGACCGCCAGAATTAATCAGACCACAATTTCCTTTCTGCTATGTAGACATGCTCACTTTACTTAAACAAACAACGCCTCGAGATCAATAAACCGTGTCAGTAAATGTGGCTTACGTTTAATAAATCCGTGACTTGGGAGCTTCACCGCGAAGATGCGCTGATTTAAGGACCGATTGAGTGGCGACGCAAGCAATAAAGGATGGGATAGAAATGACTGCACAAGTTAGAGATTTTCAACATACAGTATATGAATTGTTCGACATAGAGTGATACGAAATGCTACCAGTACAGAGCCCATGTAAATCGAAGAGCGTTGAACTCGATAAACTTACGATGAACTTACGATGAACTTTAAACGGAACATATAAATATTAAGAAAAACATAAACTTTGCAAATCTTTGGAAGTGTTATGGATAAAGGAAGTGGATATAAAGAGTCGCTGCTTGAATCTTTAGAGCTTTAATCGTATACTGTATATTCTATATATAATTTACAATACGATATATTTGCCGAGAAATCAACTTATTTAGCGACAGCAATATTATAATATTATCATGTAGTGAACCAATGGAAACATGAATATCGGGCGAGGTGAGAAGACGATATGGCAGTAAACTCGTCCACAAAAACATGCCACACAGTGCACGATAAGCAATCTATAGCCTATAAATATACACACACTGTAATATACTGGACTAAGTGCACACAGTATATATATAACACGACGAGGACTCATGAGACTTAGCCATCTGCCACGCCCACTCAAGCGACACCCCATTTCCCACCCCTAGAGTACACGCCGTACACGACGTATGAGCCAAGTACAGCGAACACCACCAGTCGAACCCAAACAACACCCGACGTCCGTGACATGCATGAATAATCCGATCAGGTCCCAATTTCGTCATGATCGAAAGACGAAATGACAACCTATTAACCACTTAGCCACCATCGCCGATCATCATATCGCCATATTAATTCCATCATCTTCGGCCTTCCGAAAAGTAGTGACGTCATGCGCATGGATAATATCTGCGCGCGTCGTCGGTAAGCAGTTAGTTAGTTTATAGGAGGGAGAGGTTTTTACGCCTCAAACACGCAGGCCACATTCGGGCCCATTGTGTATCCCTCAGGTATACCATTCAGTCTTAAAGTCAGATTGATTCTGACATATTACTTTAGGTCGGATTGGTGGTGGAACCACATCCTCGGCCTCAAGAGTTTAGTGTGTATGGCCACGTTAGCACCGGTGCCATCTTGGCTCAGATTCCGTGAGGTAAGGCACATTGTGGACCACCCAACCTTGAAGTTAGCATGTACAGCTACGTAGGCATCGTTGCCCTCGCATGTACTGGTCGAATTCAATGGACTCGAATGCCCAGAGTCGCCACCAGACAGGGAGTCCCCGACTCCATCGTGATCATAGCAAGCCGGTAAGCAGACAATGATGATGTCATACGCATGGGTGAAGACGCCACTATAATGGTAGACTATACACTTACTGTAGTTCAACACGAATAATGAGTTGGACATCAGATTTACTACTGATTCCCTAATGGAATCCGTTAGATTAGATAGATAGATTTCGTAAACTAACGGATCCGTTACAAAAGCTGTGCTGTTTCGCTTGGATATAGTACGGCAGTCGTCGCTGCGCGTCTGGGCTAAATTAGATTCCTATTCGACTAGACGAATGTCGATGTACTGTACATGTGTGGCGTGGTCAATGTCCTAAGGCACTGATATAACGATCCCGTAGGCAGCAGTAAGTGTTGACTTCAATTCCCGCAGATGCTATTGTTTTCTCCATAGACAGTAATATTGTGTACCCGTATAGACGTTGCACAAACTACATGGCCCATGGGAAATACGTAAAGAATCTACGAGAGACAGGAATCTTGTTGTGGGAATGCAGTAACGCAGGAAATTTTGATAGTCACGACACTACTAGTGTATGTAGTACACGTATCCCTCGTTTCACGTGATTAGCACCAATTTCAATATCCGTGTTATATTTCGATGCTTAGTGGAAGTCGCGAAACGCCATGTATTGTCTATTATGACCATAACAATGTCGTAACGATTCCCATTCTGCTAATTACTGTACATCTGATTATCTGTATTTTATCACCAATCATACCTCAGCCTCTAATTACGGATACAGAAAATCACATTTTATTCACTAACGAACGTCTCGACATCTAAATTATATAGAGACACTGAGACAGTTATGATAATGGTATCGACTTATAGAAGGTCAATGTAGGTCATTGCAGCAGTATATCACAATGTAGTGCATTTCACTATGCACTAGTTATATATCCCATGACTGTAGATCAAGTAAATCCGGGTTAGTTGTTCGTTCTCAACGTTGTTGATATAGTATGATAATAGTATGGACTTAAAGGTCAATGGCAGTTCATTGAAGCAGTATATCACTATGTAATGCATTTCTCTATACAGTAGTTATTATGTTACACGATATAGGTCAAGAAAATCCGGGTTCCTTGTCGGTTCTATCCATTGTTTATATATAGCGTATCAACCGTGTAAACTACGGTCATTCCCATTCCGACAACAACACATTACGCAGTAAATAACGCCGTACAACCGGTTGTTTCGTAAGTAAATCACGGTTCCACCACATAATCAAACATGAAGATACAGTCATACACGACAAAATGACTTTTGTATCATAATTCACCTTCTATAATGGCATAGAGGAAGATGGCCGCTCGCGCTTACCCGGTACATTCGTGAGTGCGTGTGTAGGTTCGACCCGTAATGGGAATCGCTTTTTGACAAATGTAACTCGTGGGAGATGGTTACTATATAAAGTAGGGAATATAAATACAACAAAGTAATTACTCACTGTCACTGGTTAGGAACTCCCAACTGCGTCACATACACGTATTATCGTGTTGCGAAGTAGCACAACAGCCCGCTGGACTCATTTTCGAGACCAGGACAAAACTTTGTAGGTTTTGACGTGCATTGTCCTCTAGCCCTGTGGTGTTCGTGCGAATGACATGTCAGGTGATCGCACGTGTCGACCAAGCTGGTATGCTGTGGACAATAATGCTCGGTAATATAACACTTGTTTATTTTAATATTCATCGGTAACTCCGCGTATGGAAAGTCCATCGATTCGAAAAGGTATTTCCGGACAAATGTGCACCTGTCTTCATACCTCTACCCTGCACAAGTAAAAACATGCATGATACACATGGGATTCCCATATCTCTACCTGTAGACAGATAGCATTTCCTGATACTTCAGCAGGAGATTAACACTAATTTCAATACCCGCAAAGCGCCACGTAGTGTCTATTCTGACCATATTATAACAATGCCGTAACGATTCCCATTCTCCTAATTAAATAACCTGATTATCTGTATTTTATCACCAATCATAGCTCAGCCTCTAATGACGGATACGGACAGTCACCTTTTATTCACTAACGAACGTCTCGACATCTAAATTATATAGAGACAGTTATGATAATGGTATCGACTTATAGAAGGTCAATGGCAGTTCATTGAAGCAGTATATCACAATGTAGTGCATTTCTCTATAGGCCCTATAGTAGTTATATATCCCATGACTGTAGATCAAGTAAATCCGGGTTACTTGTTCGTTCTCAACGTTGTTGATTATAATAGTATGAGGATAGTATGGACGTATAGAAGGTCAATGGCAGTTCAGTGAAGCAGTATATCACCACGTATATAGTGCATTTCTCTATACAGTAGTTATATATCCCATGACTGTAGATCAAGTAAATCCGGGTTCCTTGTTGGTTCTTTCCGTTGTTTATATAGCGTATCGACCGTGTACACTAAGGCCATTCCCATTCCGACAACAACGCATTACGTAGTAAATAACCTCGTACAACCGTTTGTTTCGTAAGTAAATCACGGTTCCACCACATAATCAAACAAGAAGATACAGTCGTACACGACACAACGCCACTTCCATCATAATTCATTTTCTAATGGCATCGAGAAAGATGGCCGCTCGCGGTCTATACCCGGTACATTCGTAAGTCGGTGTATAGGTTCGACCCGTAATGGGAATCGCTTTTTGACAAATGTCACCTGTGCAGGAGATGGTTACGATATGAAGTAGGTAATATAAATACAACAATGTAATTGATCACTGTCACCGATTTGGAACTCCCATCTGCATTCCATAGGTCTATTATCGTATTGCGAAGTAGGACAACAGCCCGCTGGACTCATTTTCGAGACCAGGACAAAACGTTGTAGTGCTTTGCCGAGTATTAATTTTGTAGTCCTCCGTGGTCTAATTGGGCATCGCGTGTCAGCTGATCGCATCTGTCGACCAGGGTGGTATGGTGTGGACAATTACTCGGTAGTATTGTAAATTTTATTTTAATCGGCATCGGTAACTCGTACGCGTACGGAAAGTCCATCGATTCGAAAAGGTATTTCCGTAAAAATGTCCACCTGTTTTCATACGTCTACCAAGCGCACTTTAAAAAATGGCACACAGTGGATTCACATATCTCTACACAGATAGCATTTCCTAGCATATCCGTGTTTAAATCATTGCCTCATGCCACAACATGCGACAACACAACCGTCAGCGCGAATCGCCATTAAATGACACTTAATAATTCATAATATTCCGCAGCGAGATAAACAATTGCCGACAATTACTGGTACTTGTGTGAGCCCAATGGGGATGATAATGTCAGATACAGCCTACTGTACGCACTGCAATTGTATCTCATTAAATTAGGCAGACACGTAGATTCTCGTACTGTTGTACGCGTAATATCGGTGTGATGCGGATTAGTTACATTTGGAAATGCAACGAGCAACGTTCCTGATACGTGTACAGTATTGCCAAGAGACTGTCAATGCAAATTAGGTACTGACGCGTATTGTCGTATAGGGGATGATGGTGAGGATAAGCGTTTTGTTCATTTCTGCATGAACATGACCTCGCTTGGTGTGGCACGTAGACGGCAGGCAATTTGGTACGACATGCACCCTGTGCGGCCATTTCCCTGATCATCCAGTTACATGAAAATAAAAAGGGTGATGGAAAAAAGAAAATAGCTGAAATATGGTCTGCCTGACCTATTTTTTTTACAAAAGAGGCCTACAGAGTACAGGATCTTTTACATGCCTCATGATCTGAATATGCAAGGGGAGGTTAAGAACATCACACTTCGGGTCTCATACGAAGGATAAATGTGATGCGATGTACCAATACATGACCTATACATCAACAATTTTGCACCCATTTTAGTAATCCGATTTCAATATCTAATCTCCTAATCAATTCAACTTACTACCACAGTCATGCTCTGTTGTACGATTCTTCTACATGCGCATAAAACGAATTTACCAAATTGTATTATCTGTTTAATCCGATACTCCCTTATAGTGAAATATATCGACCGTGCAAAATTAAACACCGTATCGTGACTATTATAATATTGACTATTTATCGTGACTATTATAATTCGGTCGTATGCGTGTACTTATACTTGCACATTAAACATCGAACGTAGAGTATCCATTCCAAATATTTACTGCCCGAATAAACTATCTGCGACATATATTTCATTCAAGTAGGTGGCATGACTCGAACGTGTCTTCAATTACCTTTTCTTGGATGTGACTGAGCATACACAACATGTATATACTGCGATATACAATGACGTTCGATACATATGCGATATACGTATCTCAAACGATGTATACGTTTTCGACGAACTCACGACGAACACATTTGTCGAAAATCAGAGTGGTGTGTACTGTGTATGTCTTGGAAAAATGTATCTCTTCGATAAACGCGTTTTTGACTAACGAATGTATCATCTTCCGCCCACGAAAACGGTTAACGTATGTCAGATGAACGCATCTGTCACGACTACAAATTTAGCTAACGCAACCATGATCAATGAAGTTTCTTCATCGTTAACCATTGCACATTTGGCATAGGGATCCCTGTTGAACGAAAACCGCATCTTATATAGTCATATATTTATTGACCTAAATTTTTCGAACTACTAAACATTTTCCTGGAATCTGCCTCGGTAAGTAGTGTAGTCATCGATTACAGTAGATAGCGCATCGCAGAGGAATTCATGGCATATGTTATACTAACGCATCGATTATTCAATAAAATATTTACAATGAAAGGATTTTCGATGTCAGATGAAAATAATTACTCTTTGACAAACGTACCTTTAATGAATGATAAACGTTTCTCCAGGAATATTTCTGATAAATACATCGGTAAAAGACGAATATTTATATGAACACACCTGCCATAATAATTATTATGTTTACGCCAAGGCTCCGAGATATTCACAGACATTTCTTCACGGTGCCGAGGTATTCCCACACATTTCCGTAATTGAGCTGAGATATGCACACGCGTTAGCGTCACAGCGCCGAGATATTCGCATGCATTTGCGTCACTGCGCTGAGGTATACATCTGCGTGTGCGTCACTGCGTCGAAATATTCGCACCCGTTTGCGTCACTATACCAGAGATACACACACGTGTTTGCGTCAATGCGCCGAGATATTCCCACGTCTTTGCGTCACTGCTCCGAGATATACACACGTGTTTGCGTGACTGCGCTGAGATATTCACTCGTGTTTGCGTCACTGCGCTGAGATATTCGCACGAGTTTGCGTCACTGCTCTTAGATATTCACACGCGTTTGCGTCACTGCGCCGAGATATACACAGGTATTAGCGTCACTCCTCCGAGATGTTCACACACGTTTGTGTCACAAAGCCGAACAACTTGAGATAATTGCAGAGATAACTCCATTGACAATTGCGGCGCGTGACCGAAATTACGGCCCTCATTCGATTATAATCACGCTAAATTAATTAGTACACTACGTATGTAAGATTGGCTTGGTATAAGATCGTCCGCTACACAATGTCGTGTTGTCTGGGCGAATAACGAATTCCGTGGATACAGCTACCATGTATGATTAATGTAATAACTAGTGTGATTCTTGGATATTCAATGGTGTATACAGTATTTTATCAGTGATATGGCGATGACACGTTTCAGAACTTCCTTTCATCGTAGAATGACTTTACCAAATTATTTCTGGCAGCAAACTATGCGTATAG
>WNLI01001476.1:0-12211 GCA_025802215.1 Wirenia argentea
AAAATTAATTGAAGACGGATTGATACTTATTACATACCAGGTGTGATGGTGAAGATTGACTTTGCCTTGAGACCATGTGCAAGAGCTTCTCGGGCTACGTGGGCGGACCGGGACATGTCCTCATAGCTACTGTTGGTGCAGCTACCGATCAAGGCTGGGGATAACAGGTTTATTCAATGGATTACCATGTAATATCGCGCGTTTTTACACACTGAGACAATGTGCTAGAGCCTCTCTTGCCACATGTGCCAATCGTGACAGGTTCTCATAGATACTGTTGGTGCAGCTACTGATCAGGGCTGGGGATAACAGATTTATTCAATGGATTACCATGCAATATTGCGCATTATTACACACGGAGACCATGGGCTAGAGCCTCTTGTGCCAAATGTGCTGACCAGTGACCTTGACATTCATAACTACTGTTGGTGCAGCTGCCGATCAAGGCTGGGGATAAGATGTTTATTCAATGATTTACAGTACCATGCAATATCGCACATTATTACACACTGAGACCATTGTTTGAAATTTCTTTATTACACTGAGACCATGTGTTAGAGCTTCTCGTGCGACATGTGCCGATCATGACATGTCCTCATAGCTACTGTTGGTACAGCTACCGATCAGGGCTGGGGATAAGAGGTTTATTTAATGGATTACCATGCAATATCGCGCGTTATTACACACTGAATACATGCTTGAGTGCCCCTTGAGCCTCGCATCTTGCCCATAAAATGTCTTCATAAATGCAGATGCTATTCATCTACCGATCGGCTGGGGATAAGAGGTTTATTCAATGGTTTACCTGCAATATCGCACATTATTACACACTTAAGACCATGCGAGAGAGCCTTTTGGGCTACGTGGGCTGATCGTGACATGTGATGTCTTCATAGCTGCTGTTGGTGCAGTAAATTGCCATTTAAACAGAAATTTCAGCGAGTATTCACAAGTAGGCTCAAGTTACAGCGGACACTATTCTTCTTATCTTAACAGCTTTGATACATTCGTCATACACAGGTTGGACGGTTAAAGTGTTGTACTACCTTCATTTGGTACCCAGAGTCGATTCTCTGCTCATGTCTTCCCTCGCATGGTCATGATGTTATAAGACAGACATTTGGCGGAACGCGAGGTCCTACAATGCACACTTCACTTCCCCTCAGTCATGGTTATTGTGAATGAATTTGTGGAATCAAGAATTGGTATAAAATACTGTTGAAAACACAACCTGTCAGTCGGCGCTGCCTGGGTCCGAACCCACGATCTTCCGTTTACAAAGCAGATGCGCTCCCCGACAGCTATCCACCCATAGTATGATTAAGGTTGACCGAAACAGGGATTTTAAATCGAAATGATACCGAATCGATACTGAGCTGATATTTGGCCAAATGAAATGATATTTGAAAACCGAAACCGAATCGCGAATCGATAGCAAAATTATTACCTAAACGATACCCTAAGGTTACAGAACCGATACTGAAACACTAAATTATTCAATACCAAACCAAAAGGTCCGAAACCTTATACAACGACTGCATTGTAATTTGTGCAATTTAGAGGGTCTATATTTTGATATGTTATTTTGTGATTTTACTAATCAGTAGGTTAGCCATCGATTTTACTCCAAATAGTTGTTGGAAAACCAGGTGAATCGATGAATGATTACTAATATTACGCCCGATACGAACCGAATAAGCACCTTTTCGGTAGAATATAACTTTGCTAATGCCAGTACAAACCAAAAAACCTTTGTATAGGCTAACCGAAAATATATCATGCCGATATGCACCGAAAGGAATATCTTTTTGTTTCGGTTTTTACTGAAACGAACCGAAACCCCTGTTTCGACAACCGATACCGAATTCATATTGGTTCGGGGGGCAACCCTAAATATGATGTGGTCATATTACACAATTGATTGGATAGATACAGTAGATAAACGTGAGAAACTTACCGACGCGTATGTCATTGGGCCATCCTTTGTCCTTCGCGACCTTCCCCAAGTCAGAAACTGGGTGCGCCAAATCAGGGGTGAAGGGTCCGTTGACGTGAGGAACCAACTGTTCAAGGACACATAAATTCAAATTAATGTACAGAGGCAGTTATGTGAGATACCTCGATAGGTACCACAGAGAATAATGCGTCAGTTATGCCACTCCGTCAGAAACGGGGTGCGCCAAATCTGGGGTGAACGGTCCATTGACCAACTGTTTAAGGACATATCAATTTAAGTTAATGTACAGAGGCCAAGTGGTGGTTACGTGAGATGCCTTGCCTAAGGACACCACGGAGAACACAGCAGATACAGGCTAGACAAAGTACGATTTTTTGGTCCAGGGCGGGATTTGATCCCGGGAGGTCTCATGCTAAAGTCCAACGTGTTTACTGTTACAGCTGCGCCACTTCGCTGTAAGAAATGGGGGTAGCCAAATCTGGGGTGAAGGGTCCATTGACGAGGGGCACCGACTGTTTAAGGACACATCAATTTAAGTTAATGTACAGAGGCCAAGTGGTGGTTACATGAGATGCCTTGCCTAAGGACACCACGGAGAACACGGCACATACACGCTAGACACAGTATGAGTTTTGGTCCAGGGCGGGATTTGATCCCGAGAGCTCTCGTGCTAAAGTCCAACGTGTTACAGTAGCGCCACTCCGCTGTGTCAGAAACGGGATGCGCCAAATCAGGGATGAACAGTCTGTTAACGTGGGGCACCAACTGTTCAATGGCAGATCAATTTAATCTACAGAAGCAGTTATGTGAGATGCATTGAGTAAGGATACCACAGAGAACACAAATACCAGCTGCGATTCGATCGGGGACCTCTTGCACTAATGTATAATGTATAGCGATACAAGATTTGGATTGTTGACGTGCGGCATCAACTGTTCATTTACAGCAATACTGTCAATACAAAAGATATGTGGTCACAAGGTTGTGATTTAATCAGACTCAGATTCAGAAAGATAATAGTGCAACAGCAAACCGATTTTACTTCAATATAATTTGTGAATATGATCCCGTTGCTTTAAGCCGTACTGATATTAACACAACAATAATGACTACCATATATGGCACATGCCCTACTTTTCCATTTATCAGTCAACGTAGTCTATACACCACCATACCTGTGCATTATACCGGTTTGATTTATATCGATTTAATGGACATTTTTGTCATGCGTGACCTATATCAATGTTAATACAGCATTAACATTAGCATTAACGTTGGCATTTAGCATACAGTACATGGCAGTTTGCCGTACAATGTACAGTATAGTGAGTATACACTATACAGTGTTACAGTGTTATTATGCGTACATTGTACATCTTTTAGCTTACAGCTAAAATAATAATGGTAGGCACATATTTTGCGAATAATGTACACTAAGGTTCATATTTAAATTATATGCTAGTGTTATACCTTATTCTGTAGTTTTAGTGGTAAATTGATAATGTACATATCTTCATAGTATAGCTTGCATGTTGACATGGCCCAACTAATGTACAGAATACAGATCTAAATTTTCGCATTGGCAACACTTTTGCCATTTTCAAAAATATGTCATGTATATTATGTAAGCCATACTGGGAACATATTATGTGTTGAGTAAATACGCGTATTTGTCGATGCTAGTTGAGCTATATCAACATGCAAATTATACAGTACCCTGAAAAAGATAACATACAGTAGTTATATATCGGATATTCTGATAACAGTATAGAATAATTATAATCATGTAAATAATTATATAAACTATGCATCACATACAATTACAGTACATATTCCAGCACCCAGATGGCAGGTTTTTAAGGGTCTTTGGTCCACAATCCACTTTTTTATACAGATGAGTCAAAATCTACGTGTGGACGGGCCTGTAACCGCGCGCATTAATAATATAATCGCATCAATAAACATGAGTCAAATACATCTACGTGTGGACGTGCCTGTATAACATATATAATGGAGTTAACAGACTGGCATTACAGCGAGACGCTGCGTCGCTGCACCCATTACCTCCTCACCAACTACAACATACGTTGCCAAGTTGACGATCTGGTCACGTTTCTCTTCAGTAAAGGACATATAGACGAACACCAAACCATTTACATCAATGAACATACACACACTTGGGATAAAATGAAACAGCTTTTATCGTACATAATTACTGGATGTTCAAATGTGTCTACAAGAAGCTCGAATGTGAAACAAGATAATTTAGGCCTACCAACGGATTCAGCGGACAACATAACCAGCTTTCATGTTGACGAATCTCAAGTTAGCAACATAAAATCCGCTTTCAACGATCTTATTGTAAAATTATCAGAGGATACAAACCGTCACGATATTCCTCAAAAACTCAAGGATACTTTAGACGAAGTAGGAAAATTGATGCCGCCAAAGGAGATAGATTTGTACGAACAGGTGAAACATATTGACCAAAATTTTATGTATATTTCACCGTTCGAGGTTCACCAATCGATAAAGAAAATCGTGACAAACTTTGAAATGTGGCGAGATCGAGAGTTGGAGGAACCGACGTGTAAAGGTGAGTACAAATTATGAAATTTGTTTATATCTATTGTCGAGTCTATGTCGACACGTCTTTCTAGATTAGATTTGATTACAATTGGATAGTACACCCAAGGGATTCGCATTCCGACCAAACAAGTGGTCAAAGATTGTGAATCAGCATGCCTTAAATGGCTGAATTATGATAAAGGATTCAACTCCCATAGGAGGAAAATCCCAAGAGAGATCGGGGAAGATCATGCGGGAAAAGTCACAAAATTTCACAAAGACTGAATATCATAGCCACCAGCGATCTCCGGTACTAATCCTTCTTACAAAATATGTCTATTACTGGTGTCAAAACTAAGTAGAAAACGCACTACCAACAACATTTTGCTAGCTTCCTGAATGAAAATTGTAAGTCATTATCGAAGCATGATACAAAATTTGGTTGTGTAATTGTCATTTAAAGACTATGTAACCATTTTTCAGAAGTGGAACACCAGCCGCTACCAATCAACGATGAGGAGACATACGCCGACGAACACAACACTCCTCTGATGAACGCCGCTATTAACAATGATTACGCAAAACTTCAAGAAATTCTAGGCGATTCCCCAATGATTGACATTATCAACGCGGTCAACCAGAATCAACAAACCAGTCTAATCCTCGCGACGAAAAAAGCTGGCGGTAAATTTGTCCGTCGACTGTTACGGTGTGAAATTGTGGATCCAAATGTGAAAGATGTTTACGGTTTAACGGCGTTGATGTATGGCGTTGTACGGGGCGATGTTGAGGTTATTATGGCGTTGTTAGAATGTGATCGGGTCGATATACACATACGCGATGATAACTATCTCACATTTGAGTGGTATATCGTTGGGAATGACGTTCTACGGGATTTGGTATCGCGGGTACGGGTTAAGAATAATCGCAAAGAACTAGAGAAATTCTTGGATGACTTTGTCAGCGATATGCGAGAGAAACGGACGTTTGATTGGGTGAGAATTGAGAACGTTGTTAAGTGTTTGGTATCGTCTGAACGTGTAAATACCACAGAACTGTTAAAGGCTATGATACTGATAGGGAATGAGATGCTTGTGTCTTTGATTCTGCAATCTGAGAATCTCGATATTAGTGTGAGGAATATAATGCATGTTATGTTAAATGCAATCACGGCGAACAATCAGAAAATTATTCGACTGTTATGTGAATCACCTAAAGTCTGTTTCTGTGACTTGGATAATTATTCTATCGGCATCATATTAAAACATGCAAGTCACCATGGCAACAGTTTTAGTAGGTTAATGCTGAATGTAACTAAAGGTTTGGGAGTACATATGGCCATGAAAATTGCAATGAGTTTGTTGTCGATGGATGTATATGCAGCAAGTGTTATTGTTAGTTATAACATCGCCATCTTAAACACGCAAGATGGTGAAGGAAATACTGTGTTTTCCATCCTCTGCCAATACGGAAGTAACGATCTGCTGTCGGAATTGTTTAAACACGAAAACATAGATCTTGATGTGAAAAATCATCAGCTAAAAACCCCGTTCATGATGTCATTTAAGAACAACGAAAAACACGTTCCTAATTTATTACTTGCCTATATGTTCGACACTTTGTGTGTAAATGCGCATGATATTGACGGAATGACAAATCTAATGTATGGATGTAAATATGGAAATTACGATGTCGTTAAAACGTTACTAACATACCCAAATGCAGATGTTAACGCTCAAGACAGGCATGGAGTTACATGTTTAATGTACGCATGCAACAGCGGCGTTTCAGCAAAATGGATGAGTAATCCCCGCAAAATCGCGAGCTGTGATGAATATGATGACTATAGCAGAATTGTATCGCTTCTTCTTGGGTGCAAAAACATGAAAATTGACATAATGAATGATGACGGTATTAATGCCTTAATGTGTGCATGTGCAGCAGGGAATGGTGATGTAGTGTCTCTGTTGATAGAATCTGGAGTTGGGAATATTAACTCAGTGAATGTGTATGGGTTGTCACCTTGTATGATAGCTTGTCTGAGAGAGAGTCGTAGCGAAGTGGTTATAGAAACATTGTTGGGTACGGGAAAGATGGACGTGGGGATGGCGGATAGACTTGGTAGGACGATGTTGATGTATGCGTGTCAAGCGGGTGTGGTTAGGTTGGCGGATAAGTGTTTGGATGAAGGCGTGGACGTGAATGCCAAGGATTCCTGTGGTATTACCGCACTAATGCGGGCTTGTGAGTATATGGATGTGGAGACTGGTGGTGTGGTAACACATGGAGGTGTGGCAACTGGCAAGAGTGTGGTAACTGGTGATAGTGGTGTGGCAACTGGTGATAGCGTCGTGGTAACTGATGATAGTGATGTGGCAACTGGTAATAGCGGTGTGGTAACGGATGTGGCAACTGGTGGTAGTGGTGTTGTAACTGGTGTTAGTGGTGTGGCAACTGGTGATAGCGGTGCAGTATCTGGTGGTAGTGGTGTGGTAACTGGTGATAGTGTGGTAACTGGTGTGGTATCTGGTGTGGTAACTGATGCTACTGGTGTGGCAATGAATGTGGGAACTACTAACACGGTAAGAGGTGATGTGACAACTGGTAGTGGTGTGTCGACAAGTGGTCGTATGGCAAATAGTGGTGTGGTTACTGGTAGTGTGAAAAATGGTGATGTATCAACAGATGTCACTAATACCACAACTACCGCAGCTACTACCAATACCACAGCAACCACTGATATCATAGCAACCACCGATACCACAGCAACCACCGATACCATAGCAACCACCGATACCCTACCAACCACCGATACCCTACCAACCACCGATACCATAGCAACCACCGATACCCTATCAACCACCCATACCACACCAATTAGTCAGACCATAGTAACCAAACTTCTCGCCGTCCCAAACATCGACGTGAACCTCCAGGACTCGTGGGGCAAGACCGCGTTAATGTGGGCATGCGAGCGAGGGCGTGATACCATAATCTCCCAGCTTCTTAGCGTCAGCAACATCTACGTGAACATCAAAAATTCTCGCAGTAAAAATGCTCTAATACTAGCGTGTGAAATGGGGCAATTGTCGGCAGTATCGCAGTTGCTTAGTGTCCATAAATCCTTAGCGTACATAACTACTGATATCACAAAGCTACGGATCGCACCAGGACGACAGTATGATCAAATTGCTGCAATGCTGCGCAAAGCGGGGGTGAAAGATTATGGGAACGAAATTTTGAAAAGTGATACGGGTGTGATTTCGAAAGACGATGGTGTGATTTTGAAAGATGGAGGCGTGATTTTGAAAGAAGATGGTGTGAATTTGAAAGATGGTGTGATTTTGAAAGATGGTGTGATTTTGAAAGACGATGGTGTGATTTCGAAAGATGGAAGCGTGATTTTGAAAGATGATGGTGTGATTTTGAAAGATGATGGTGTGATTTTGAAAGACGATGGTGTGATTTTGAAAGATGATGGTGTGATTTTGAAAGATGATGGTGTGATTTTGAAAGGTGATGGTGTGATTTTGAAAGGTGATGAGCATGAGATTTCAAAAAACGATGGGGTTGTGATTGCGGAAGCGTTTCAACAGACATCTGTATCTGAAGATTTTGAAGTCATACGATGTGATGAATGTTGAGTTAAAATCGTACATAGTAACTATGATCAATCCGACGTTCACCTAAAATTTTTTGTTTCATCAGCTTCATTAAGGTAGCAGGTCAGAGTACGACTATCTGTATGAATAATGGATATATAGACTTAGCGCGACTATAGGTGGGTCTTATATAATAGATATGAGATTTTTGACTTGTTACCTTAATAAGTTATGAAAACATTACCCTGAATTTTCTATGTCCGTCGGGCATCTTCGTCAGACATATGGTAAATTCCATGACACAGCATAGTCATAAACCTCCATAGGGAGATGATTTCGCAGGAATTACGCTGATCCAAACTTCCGAGAGTTAAAGGCCCCCTCGTCCTTGTTCATGACTCATGGGTGTCGCTAAGGGGGGAGGGGGGGGGGGGTCGTGCGCCATCCATTCCCCCCACCCAGAATTCCTTTCCAACTTGTATTTTTTAATATATATGTATGTGCACACAATTTTAGTGTCGCATGTACGCATCTTGTGTGCACAAATATGCTTTTAAGCCTTTAAAAATGCCCAAAAAGCCCAAACTTTCTAAATACCCCTCAGACCCCCCTTTTTGAAAAAAATCCTAGTGCCACCCCTGTGACTCATGGGTGTCGCTTGATCCATAAAGATTCTCTGACTCGTCTTTTTTGACATACAGATTCACAGTCCGTATAGAGTTATCACAGTTGATAATATGGTTCGAATTTACCCAGTTGACGTGGTTGGCGATGGCGAATATGGTTTTACGTAAATTGCGTAGTTCCTGCACATCAACACCCGTTCCCGCCATTGGCAGGAATATTACTACGCTGTGACGAGGAACTTTACTACTGACGAAGATGCCCGACGGACATCGAAAATGTCAAGGTGTCAATAATTTGTAATTAGTTTAAGTACTGTATAATTTTTAACCATTTAATACATCATCGTAATAATGCACACATCTAGTGAGAGTTTACTTAGTTTTTTATAACTTAGTTTATTTTGAATTAGATGTTTCGCGTTTTTGACTAAGTTTGGTTTAAATCTATTCATAATGGGGTGATAGTATACACACTGTTCTAAAAATAATGGTAAACAATATAATTGTAAATGTAATATAAATTTTGTTATTGTTGAAATATTATGTCAAGTAAACATAATCTGACTATGTAAATTATGTTACACATGTAAATAAAGTAAACTACTACATTTTGTTTTTGCAATAAAACACTGGTTGTAAAGTAATGAGTTTAATGTTATTACAACATTGTTACATTGTATGGTTTTTATGGTCCTAAGTTCCTAACTGTTACAATGGCACTGTTCACGAATGACACTGCGTGGAGAATCTGTCAAGATTATCTCAGTAATATCCACGTTATTTCGCTAATCTCATTTAAGAAATTAAGAGCCACGATCATTATTATGGTTTATTTCGTCCCATTTACAGAACCCCCTCTTTGATTGGATAAACTCCAGTCACGTGATATGTATCATTATTGTGTAGGCCTATGTGCCCACTCAAACCAGGTTGAACCTAATTAGCGGAGAAAAAAATTGCGTGTATCGCACTCCGCAAAATATACCGGGTAGAAAAAATCAGAGCGAAACAACCAATGAACGCGTAACAATCAATGGGGCCTTTTCAGTTGCGAAGCTCTATTTATCTTTCTTTTTTATAAATTTCTTCTCGATGCGTGTATCTAGTAGCATAGCTAATTTACGCACTGGGTGAGTCGCGTTGGACGAAACAAGTGGTAAAGGCTTGCGATTCACCATGTCTCAAATGACTCGACCATCGAGTGAACCGTTACTATATTACCTTTCACTTCTACAATATGCTATGGTAAAAGACCATAGTTATGAGACATCTAACCTCATCGAGATTGATGTTGATGACCTCATCATATTGGCAGCCAGGGTCAGGGGTCAAAAGGTCAGAGTGCTTCTCAGCTTCCTTGGCTATGTCTGCAACATAATTGTGGCTGTGTAATAGGGCAGGTCAGGGGTCAGCCAGGGTCAAAGGTCAGCCAGGGTCGGGGGTCGGCCAGATCAGGGTTCAAAGGGTCAGGGGTGAAAAGGTCAGAGTGCTTCTCGGCTTCCTTGGCTATGGACAGGGGTCAATCAAAAGGTGCTTCTTGGCTATGTCTGCAACACAATTGTGGAATAGGAAGGTCAAAGGTCAGCCAGGGTCAAGGGTCATGGATCAGCCAGGGTCAAGGGTCAGCCAGGGTCAAGGGTTAGCCAGGGTCCGGGGTCAGCCAGGGTCAGGGGTCAGCCAGGTCAGGGGTCAGTCAGGGTTAAGGGTCAAACGGTCAGAGTGCTTCTCTGCTTCCTTGCCTATGTCTGCAACACAATTGTGGCTGTAATAGGGCAGGTCAGGGGTCAGTCAGGGTCAGGGGTCAGGGGTCAGCTAGAGTCGGGCCAGACAGGGTCAGGGGTCAGGCAGGGTCGGGGGTCAGCCAGGGTCAGGTGTCAAAAGGTCCGAGTGCTTCTCCGCTTCCTTGGCTATGTCTACAATACAATTGTGGCACGATGGTCAGGAAAAATGTGACAGTATCCAGTATATCCACGTACGTACGACCAATAAATATGCTACAAAATCTATATACGTGAAGTACTCATATTTTTTTTGTAGGTAATTTTCTAAATCCTGTATATGGATTTTAAAAAATTATATATAATTTGTACATATTTTTCTGGCATTCTAATTCATAAACATAGAAATCCAATATGGCCTACAAAACTCCAATATGGCCTACCAAAATCCAATATAATTCTTGATATGCTATATATCAAAAAATTCTTAAACGCTCGTGTAAAAGTGTTATTAACTTAATGATTAGTAAGCTTACCTGATCTGTTTGTTGCATTGAGATAGTCGGTCATTCGAGAGTTGAAGGGAAACACTGAGGTTGTCGCACCGATCTCGGCTCCCATGTTACATATCGTGCCCATACCTGCAGTACATATGAACAAGGTCACTTATATGATTGTGTTTAATAATGTCAAGAGTTTTAGTCATTTGATTGACTATGATCACTCAATGAGGAAAACCTATAACTTATGCACAATAGAACGGCAGCTAGATTTAGGCACATCATGGCACATTCAAGCATTTATTGTATAGTGTAAAGAAGCCAGCAGAATTCATATGAAAGCTACTGAGGTTCCGAAATCCTCAATTTAGCCAATTTAGTGAAGACAAGTAAGGGTAAGTTTCTTGCCAAAAAAATCCTGCAACGGAAAAATGTCATACCAAGTTTTGCGTGGCCTGAGCTTAAACCTGGGATCCCAAGATCTCGAGCCACACACAGAGCTACTGCCCTTGTGTATGTATTTAGAACAATTAAAAAACACCTTAATGTTCAGCCTGTACCTCCACAACAATATACAGGAAGATTGTTTTGGAAGAGAGGAAGGTCTTTAAAAGTGCATGTAATATTGGGATGCAACAGAAAATATGACATATAAGCGGTACCGGGAACGTACATATTTAGTAAATAGCCAATTTGCCAATGCTAACCAGTTGGGTTATATCAACATGCAAACTATGTTGGTACAGTGCCACTAAAAATTAAAGTACAGATGTTATTACTCAAAGTGAATGACTAACCAGTACAGGATAGACTATCCACCCCCGGCCCGTGGTATTCTATGTATGATCGCCCCTGTGCCACCTTTTACTGTAAGAATGCCAGTCACTCACCAGTACATGATAGACTATCCACCCCCGCCCCGTGGTATTCAATAATCGATACTGTGCCACCTTTTACTGTAAGAATCCCACTCACCAGTAAAGGATAGACTATCCACCCCCGGCCCATGGTATTCTATGATCGCCCCGGTGCCACCCTTTGCTGTAAGAATCCCACTCACCAGTACACGATAGACTATCCACCCCCGGCCCGTGGTATTCTATGATGGCCCCTGTGCCACCCTTTACTGTAAGAATCCCACTCACCAGTACAGTAGAGGCTCGGACGCGCACCCGCCTGCGCTCCAGTCACTGGTCGTGAGCGCGGATGCCGTCCTCGGCTTGAAAAAATTCCAGTCCGC
>WNLI01001587.1:0-12206 GCA_025802215.1 Wirenia argentea
ATACCTTACTAAGTAATATCCAATTCCGCAAGTTGAACATTTATATGTTTATAATTATATACAATATACATAGTATACACGCTTAAAACATATGCCTTAAAGTATAATGAGTTGAAATATATAACTTATTTTAAGTCATACAACAATACATCTGACTCATTGCATGCTGCTAAACAATAATATTTAATGAGTCGCTGCAAATATGCCTTAATTTAAGTTATTCTTATAAGTTACTTTTGTATTTTGGCGGGACCGGCGTCACGTGACATAGAAAGGAAAATGGCGGATTCCTTCGTAACGGATGAGGACATTTTCTTTAGAAATCGACAATTTTCAGCGTTAGTACTTAATTTAGACTTAGTATAAGGTATTATAGGTTGGAGACACATTGTATGATTGTTATTTACTCGAAGTCTGAAACTGACAACTTATATTTCAAGACTCTACTAGTGAATGAGATTAGAACACACAATGTTGAAGGTTACTAAACGCTAGTCTGTTACTGTAGTCGCAATCAGGGAATGAGGGAGATGATTTGGATATAATTTGACGTCATAGTCCAGAGAGCAGGGCCCGATTTTCGAATGTGGTGTCCCATCATTTCTTTCCCATTCGTACCAGTAAGTGACTTCCGGCACTCTTTCCGATTTCACTTCAAGTGAAAACGGAAATATTAACGAAAGTCATACAGTAGTAGCCTACTCAATGAATGGGAAATATTAACGGGACACCACAGTCGAAATTCGGGACGTGCGCCCTGAAGTAACGACGGTAAAAAACAAGTTGCCGCGGCCCCGCCGAAAATTACAAGTGAAAACGGAAAGTCCCGTACTAAACTATTGGGAAATATTACGGCGACACAACAGTCGATATTCGGGCCGTGTTGTCTGGAATAAGACCGTAACGCCTTCCAAGTTCCAGAGAACACGGGACGAATTTAGACTACTATCCCTTAAATCTTTTCCATTCATTCAGTACATGGACTTCCGGTACTCTTTCAGTTTTTATTTTCAATATTCTGTTAGGTTGCGTCAACTGGATTTGACTGTGATTCTTATACCAAGACCAAAATTTAGACTGTCATGTCCACTTATTAATTCCAATTCATTCTGACACTTTCCGTGTTCACTTGACTTGTAATGCTCGGCGGTGTCGGGTCAACTGAATTGTTACCAATTATTGTTACCGACATTGTCACGGTGAATCGGTGATTGTGTAAATAATGTTCAAGAATGGGTAACAGTTCAGTACACGCGCCAAAAATTACAACTGAAAATGGAAAGAGTTCCGGAAGTCATAGTAATACTGAATGAAATGAGAAAGATTAAGGGGACATGAGCCGTTTAATTAATTTAGTACAGCAATATTCACTGCAATTTATAGGACAGAGTCCGGACACTAATATTGTTTGATTAATTATTAGTGATTTAATTATTATCAGAATACTGTATATAAAAACTTTTACTGGCAGCTTTACCATACATCTGTAATAAATATTATGGTGATTTATAGGAACTCCGCTCGAATAACATTCTTCCACGATGAAGGACCGCAAGCAGCAACTAACGAGAACCAAACTGTAACCATGACTGACGAGCCAAAGTGAGGAGCTCGAACTACCTGAAGACATGGACAATCGACATGGCACCGCTGGTCATGACCCCAGTTCTTCGTGTAAGTAAATACAATTAAAGTCTGTATATATAAATTAATAGGTAATATCACGACCCCCACCACCCACCCACCTGGTAATCACCTCCCACGGCAAGCATGGGTTAGACTCAACCGAGTTCGCACAGGATTTGGGAAAACTCAGGCATTCCTAAACAAAATCGGGGCCTCAAGTACTGACAAATGTGATTGCGGCGCGCGACAGACGATAGACCACCTCATCAACTTCTGTCCAACTCTAAAGTCTCCCAACGGCACCCAGGGACTAATCGAACTAGATGATGCCACGGTTCGCTGGCTGCACAATGTCGACCTCCCCGTATAACAGTACAACGGCAATTCGCAAAAATCTACATGGATCTCATATGACCGACGACGACGACGATGTATCACAATCAGTCCATAGGCCTATATATATGCGTAATAGTTTTTTTTAATACACTCGTGTACACTCAATTTATTTAGTGATGACCGAACAATTAGTTTAGGAAAAAGGAAATGCATAAAAAGGATATTGTGGAATGCAAGTCCCAATACATTTAAAATTGCATAAATCGCAGAAAAATTACAAATGTCAGATTATGCACATTACGTGTTACGGTATTAACAATTTATGATCCAACTGATTTTTACTAAATATTGATTGGAAGTTTGATATCTATACCACTTCTCAACTCATGTGCTGTCATAAGATAGTAAACAAAACACACTGGCTGTGCGCAGAGAGCTAGCATGCACCACTTCTGTGAAGACCACTTCAGTGTCTCCTAATCAGTCAAATGATTTAAGATCAACGAAAAAGAGGAGCCATACTTGTTGGTTAATTAAAGGGAAGGAGCGACATTCTTAAAATTTTACATACATATGTAAAAATATATCGCTGAAATCTTACCTGTATATTTAGGAAGACGTTGCGGTCTCGATCTCGGATGAGCTGAAGGTCAAGGTTGATGCCCCTCAGACACTGGAGACTGTCTTCTGCAACAGAATACATACAAGGTCAAGGTCACTCAGACACTGGAGACCGTCTTCTGCAACAGAAAACATGCAAGGTCAAGGACACGAGAGACTGTATTCTGTAACAGAAAACATACAAGGTCAAGGTCACTGGAGATAGACTTCTGTAACAGATAACATACAAGGTCAAGGCCCGTCAGACACTGGAGACTGTCTTCAGGTCAAGGTCAATGCTTCTCAGACACTGGATCGAGGTCAAGGCCTCTCAGACACTGGAGACTGGAGACTGGACCAGAAAACATGAGAGGTCAAGGACACTGGAAAGTGTGTCTGCAACAGAAAACATGCAAGGTCAAGGTCTCTCAGACACTGCATCAAGACTGTCTTCTGTAACAGATAACATGAAAGGTCAAGATCGCTGGAGACTCCTCTGTAACAGAAAACATGAGAGGTCAAGGTCACGGCCTCTCATACACTGGAGACTGTCTTCTGTAGACTGTAACAGAAAACATGCAGGGTTAAGGTCACTGGAGACTGTCTTCTGCAACTGAAAGCATGCAAGGTCAAGGTTGATGCCCCTCAGACACTGAATACTGTCTTCTGCAACAGAAAACATGAGAGGTCAAGGTCACTGGAGACTGTCGTCTGCAACAGATACCATTCAAGGTCAAGGTCACTGTCTTCTGTAACAGATAACATAAAAGGTCAAGGTCAAGGCCTATCAGACACTGGAGACTGTCTTCTGCAACAGGAGACATGCAATGTCAAGGACACTGGAGACTGTCTTCTGTAAACATGCAAGGTCAAGGTCGATGCCTCTCAGACACAGGAGACTGTCTTCTGTAACAGAAAACATACAAGGTCAATTCCCCCTTAGAAATTGGTGACTGCAAACATGCAGGATCACGACCTCTCAGACACTGGAGAGTATCTTCTGCATGAACCCATGCACATGGCAGATATATGATTTGTTAAGCCAAGGGATGAATGTAGCGGCACAACTGTAGCGCGGACTAGGGCGAAAGGTACAGGGACCAAAAATATCATACATTGGCTGGCGTGTTTTTGCTGTGTTTTCTGTGGTGTCCTTAGGCAAGGCATCTCGCGTCACCACCTCTCTTGAGTCAGCTGTAGGTAGTGGGTACAGTAGTGGGTACAGAGTGTGTACTGTATTATCTACTTAAATGGAGCAAGCATTGGTTGGCTGGCTTGGGCTCAAAATTTACAAGGCAATTTGCTATCCTGCTCAGTGCTCACCCTACTTGCCTGTACGCCATTCTAATATTTCTTGTTGCCTCCCACAGCAATTTGGAAAATTTTTGTGATATCTGGTGATAGATATTTCAGGCATACTATGAAGAAAATACTTTAATACAGTAGTGTTAAAAAGGATCTACACACAGCAACAAGAACCAACAAACTCAGTACAAAAATATGCAGTAAGATTAATTACATACATGAAAAGTAGGAATGTGAACTTGGGAGTACATGATGTGTTCCCGTTCAGTCTATGTTATTGTTTACTTTTGTTTTGTTGTTGTTGTTGGTTAGGTGGTAACATATTTAACACAACATAGCATAACATGTAAAGCCATAACATAACATGTAAAGCCATAACATAACACGTAAAGCCTTCTAGCAAAAAATGAGCACCAGTAATTTTGTAGCACTTATACATTGAAAATTCCGGTAGGCAGATATAAATGACTATATCTCTCGGTCAATTATAAATGAGGTAAAACTTTGTAGGTAGCTAGACTAAGTATCGAACTAAAGGAAAATGGTTGCTCTTTGAAATACCACATAGTGCGTTGCGATATATATATGTCATATGTTTTTTTGACTTAAAATGGACTTCATTTTTTCTGAGACAACATGTAGATTGTAGAAGCTCAAAGAAACTGCACTTTAGAATTCAGAAGCTATCCACAATGTAGTAAACACTCGATAGCCGTGTAGTGGTCTTAATGACCTGATAATAAGAATGAATAGTGTGGACTGTTAAATTTTTGAGTGTCGACCGATTCATCTGTATATAATGTGTATGTTTATAATGTACGCAATATAGCCTATGCATGCATCTTTCACTATCAATGAATTAATTAATGAGGGAAAAAGTTGTTCTTTTCACCCAACATTCAAGCCTGGATATAGTAAATCAGTAGTATAGTTCATAAAACATCAATACAACTGCACTTTTGGATCTACACTAATTGTCAATCATCCTAAAAAGCAACACGATATAAAGTCGGCAATGATTTTTTAGCACAATGTCGCGGAAATTGTCTAGAGTAATCTCTGGCTGAAGAAAATTGACATCGACAGATTATCATTTAGTCATGTAGCCTATCCATATCCAGTTCACTTCCTTAATGTTTCACTTTATAGCAACTATGACATCTAATCATACGAGAATGGAGGTTTTTCCAAACAATACAAATGTATTATGTAATTTCAATGAATGATTTCACAGATTAAATTAGTAATGGCAAATCTTTGATGGGGTGTCACATGCATTGTAGTTCAGTGGTGAAGTTATATGTGAGATTTCGCCCGCTCGTGTCGCATTCGGTGTGCATTGCGCTTAATCTGTATGGGTTCCTGGATTTATCAAAATGGAACGTATCCGTAACCTGAATGTAGGATATTCGCTTATTTCGAGGCCTGTGAGTAACTACTGATCGCATGGAATAGCCATAACGTAATGCGTATCAACCTAAGTGCATGCCATTAATTGCATGATTACCGTCATAATATCATCATCATCAATCATCATAATATCCATAAGCTACTTCCTGTTTTTACCCACAAAAGCTGGGCATCCCCATTACCTCACACAATGGAGGAGAGGGGAGTACTGTTGGCATGTATATGCTGACCAGTGACCATGCTTCCCTTTTTCTGTAAACGGTCCATAGATGGTCTGAATTCCTTTTGGGGTTCCGATGGACCGTGCTCCCTTTTTAGGGAGTTTTTTGGCCATCTCATTTTTGGATTGTAATCTGTGCACGTTGACCACTTGTGGTCCGATCGGCTTGCCTGGGCGTAAATTAGCTATGCTAGATACATGCCTCGATAACAAACATACACACCACCATCACTGCACACATTATACAGTGGACTCTCACTAAAAGGAGCCATGATGCATTCCTTCCACCCACTATAGCATCATTAGTCATTAGGATGCAACGTCGGGTTAATGCCGTCTGAGGGAATAAGGGGTTTGGTTTATGACTAGACCTCCCTTCATCGGTAAGTGGCCTGATTTTGCATAAACTAAGATGTTAGGAGTACTGCATGACTAAGGCATCCCACAACTCGGGCGACGCCTTACCTATATACTTGGCGAGCCAGTCATTGTTGTACCTCTACCTTAAACTAGACACCTATGTTACCATATTACAGCAGGAATGATAAAATTGATGGTATCGCAATGGGCCCGCAACGTGGTTTGTGTGAAGGTGTTCAACCCCTCTCTCACATAAACTGAAACTGCGACCTTGACACTATAATGTACAATATAAATATACCTTTTCCTAAAGAGCAGTGAAGAGCCCTCGTCATATCTCCCTCAGTGTTGATGTTAATCCTTATGAAAATAGACGGTCCTGATGAAGATCGCTTGTAGAAAATCCATTTAGTCAATGTTCTTCAGACTGGTCAAAGTTCATAGTACAAAGTTTAATTTTTACACAGTCACACACTCACACTACCTTGTCTTGACGTTTCGCTCCCACATACTGAGAGCTTCATCTAGGAGTGACCCGCTGTTGTCATGAGATGGGTTACGAACGTTACGGAGTTTATTGCTAGTAGAACCTGAGCAATCAACAGGCATAACATACAAAATTGTACCGTATTCAAATTAACAGAGATGACCAACTCAGTCACCTCTACGACCCCTTGTTGACCCGATATCACGTGATCGTGATGTCATGACAACTATGGGTCACTCCTAGAAGAAGCTCTCAGTATGCGAGCGAAACGCCGAGACTTAGTTAGTGTGACAAGTTAGTGTGACATAGTAAAAATTAAACTTTGTAAATACCATTCAGTCAACGAAGAATTGAAACATACTGTGGCAACCCTTGTAGAAAATCCATGACAGTCAACTTTGTATGAATGAATCACGGGGTGGCTCAGAATAAAAGCAACCAACCTACATCGTGATATTGATTGCTATTAGTAGGCCTATTTCACGAAAGTATTTCCCGTTGCGGACGTATCACGCGATTCATCTATTCATCGCGATCCTGCATTACATTCCATCTATATATCTTTATATTACATTAGGTAGTAGTACTACCAACATAATGACTCTACAACAAAATAAATATTAATGTTACAAAATTGTAAGCGAATTTCCTAGAAACGTATTCCGTAATACAATGTTACAACTGCGAAGAATGTATTGCACTTATAAAATACATACTATAAAATACATTCAATAACTTGACAAAATGTAAATAGTGTAATGAACTAAATATGATAAAAACACTTTTTAGAAAACATGCGTATACCTATCCCTCGGGGTTTCGTGCCTTGGGATGACTATATCCGGATCTGCATGAAGCTCTCAAGACCAGTTACCATAGTTGTAGTAGATTAATTATTAACGTACAATACACACTATTCCACACACTGACAAAAAGAAACTACAGCATTTAATGTGAGTGACACTGGCAGCCTCGACGCCTCGCTCACTCTTTCTAGCCTATAGTCAAAGTCTATAATCATTTCTAGGTAATTAGTACTTATTGATGTAATTACAGAATAGTAGAATATAGCTGGTAGAATATAACTGGTAGAATATAGTTGGTAGAATATAACTGGTAGAATATAGTTGGTAGAATATAACTGGTAGAATATAGCTGGTAGAATATAGCCGGTAGAATATAGCTGGTAGAATATAGCTGGTAGAATATAGTTTGTAGAATATAGCTGGTAGAATATAGCTGGTAGAATATAGATTGTAGAATATAGCCAGTAGAATATAGCTGGTAAAATATAGCTGCTAGAATAGATCTGGTAGAACATAGCTTGGAGAATATACCTTATAGAATATAGCCGATAGAATATAATCTATGTGAGATGGTCTACAATTGCCATAATTACAGATAGCGGACTACACAGTATTCGATAGAAGTGCGTTTCTAGGTAACTATCAATGTGTAACAAAGCGCGGCGACGACGGATGTAGACCATGGGCGCGACCGTACACGAGAGGCGCCGTCTACGCGAGAGAGAATCTCCGGGAGAATTGCTTGTGTCACGCATGATTTCAATCTAGCCGTGAATCAATAGACTGCCGTGGCGACACCGCTGCCATTCCCATAGCCTCTTACTACCAGTACCTATTAATCAAGCTCTAATGTGGCGAATGCTCTAAAATGACGATGTGATATCAGCCTGCAGGCAAAACACCCTCCGAGTTGTCGGCTTCGATAGACGATCGTGTCATGCTTTGTACACATGGTCATTACTTGGTAATGCATGTGGCACTTGTGTGATAGAAGCGAGTAAATGAGTGCCTCTGAGTTTTTGGATTCAATAAGTGATCGTCTGGTTCATACACATTACTTAGTAATGCATGTGGCATTTACTGAATGGAAGCTACAAAATGGTATGTAAGGACACGTTCGTATGACTAAAATGTGGGTAGCATTATTATCCGGCCTGGAATACAAGCGACGAAATGAGTGAGTTTTTGGCTTCAATAGGCGATCATGTGATCTATACTCATTACTTGGTAATGCATGTTGGCAGTTTCTGAATAGGGCGACTAAATAAGTGCCTGAGTTTTTGGCTTCATGTGATCGTGTGTTGTATACACATTGTCATTACTTGGTAATGTATGTGGCACTTGAGGAATAGAAGCGAGTAAATGACTGCCTGAGTTTTTTTACTTCGATAGACGATCGTGTCATGTTTTGTGCACATGGTCAATACTTGGTAATGCATGTGGCACTTGCTGAATAGAAGCGACTAAATGACTGCCTGAGTTTTTGGCTTCATGTGATCGTGTGGTTTATACATTGTCATTACTTGGTAGGTAATGCATGTGGAACTTTCTGAATAGAAACGAGTAAATTAGTGCCTCTGAGTTTTTGGATTCAATCATCTGGTTTATACACATAATGCATGTGACACAGAATAGAGGAACTAAATCAGTGCCTGAGTTTTCGACTTCGTGTGATCGTGTGGTTTATATGCATGGTTATTACTTGGTAATGCATGTGGCACTTGCTGAATAGAAGTGACTAAGTGAGTGCCTCTGAGTTTTTGGCTTCGTGTGCGTGTGGTTTACTGTATATGGCACTTGCTGAAATTGCTAATAGAAGTGACTAAGTGAGTGCCTCTTAGTTTTTGGATACAATAAGCGATCGTCTGGTTTATACACATTGCGTGGTAATGCACGTGGCACAGTAAATGAGTGCCTCTGAGTTTTTGGATTCAATAAGTGAGCGACAAAATGGTATATATGGACAGGTATGGCTAAAATGTGGGTAGTATCATTAAGGTCACATTATCAAATTGTATTTGAACCGTAGGACCCATTTTCTGTGACAAGATGATTGCCGAAAAAATGCGACGTAATTTTGACATATAATTTCCAACATATTTCCGCCAAGCCATTTTTGTCGGTTGTCAAATGTCAAGGAAACTTCCTGTCGCTAACTTGACGTAATATTATTGTGGCTGCATTCCGCACTCTAACCACATCTTGATTTGATACAGTTTTATTTTTGGATTATTAGCCATCATACCTGTCATCTGCGTTTTGTGCACAACACCCACACAACTGTCAAATTGACATAAAGTCGACCTAAAAAATGTTCCGTGACGTCATCAACATTATCTGCAGATCAAAAACTCGTAAACAAGTGCAGCGATTTGTGCAATTATATACCGGAAATTCACAATTGTCAGCCTTCTCGTGGAATTATATCTCAAATCTGGGTGGGGACCTTGGGACAAATCCCCGATTTTACAGGAATTAAACTCACGACCTCCTCTGACGAGAACTTGATTCATTAATCACTACACAGACACAAATTTGGGATGAATTCAGATTTTCTCATGTGAATTTTTCTTGCGGAATGTACCTAGCATAGCTAATTTATTCACGAGTGAGTCACATCGGACCAAACAAGTGATCAATGCGAATCATCATGCTTCAAATGACGACCATAAAACCGAGTACTCAAAGGATTATCAAAATCTTTAAAGAAGAAGAAGCGCAGAACATTGCCTTGGTAGGGGAGGCCGTCGCAAAGTCTGGAAAACCTCTAACCACCTACAATGCTACCAATGCAATGATCCTCCAGACTTTATCATAGATGCCAGAAGATCCAGAGTAGATGAACCACGTAGGACCAAGTTTGAAAATTTTTGTGGTTCCACTGAACCAGTTTAATGGGTCATATTCGAAACTTTTTACTGAACTTTTGCAATTTTTTGATAGTGATGACATGCCGTCATACTGGCGAGTTATAGTGGTCAAAAAAAGAAACTCGCCACTTTCAATATTATATTTGTTATAGGTGGCGCATTTCTTTTTTTGACCAGTATATGTCAGCACCCAATATTGAGTTGACCCAATGACCTTTATGGAATATTTTTCAATTGATTAATATTACAACTTTAAGGGGGGTGAGGGCTTGCTAAGTTGCGGTATATTAATATTACACAATCTAGAACTTAATAACATCACGGTCATTTGCTACGTTGGCTGACGGCTGTTATTAGGCAATCTGTTATCCAACAACATATTACATAATGACATGTCAAGCGTATGAATGATGTATCATGTACGTAGTGGAACTCTATTCGGAACACGTCTCTCGTACTGATAGGCTGGGAGGGAATAATCCTATAAATGTCCATTAGGCCAGGATAGATTGAGTTATTTCATCATTAATGCCTTGATTTTATGGCTTATGTCACTATATTCACTATGGGATAACACACGCAGCGTTGGGATAGCAAACAAGTGCAAAGATGAATGGATGGTAAACACTAAAGAGAGATTTCTCATATCGTGGACTAGTAGGTAGTGATTAACATACATGACATCGTGTATCGCTAGGACTGGAATAGCCCAATCGGGCAAATGTGGGACTGCCATTCATTTGGTACCCAGGGTCATGGGTTCAAATCTTGGCCTATCTGATCGGCGTTTTATCTGAAAATTGTTGTGAGTAATGTCTCGGTGCTTTGTGGGTGAGAGCACATTTCCTTAGTCTCAGTTTACCAAGCCTGTAAAATTGCTACATGGGTTATAAGTTGGGAAAAGCCATACATATAATTATAATAATTATACTTTGTAAGGGCATGTTGTAGGTTAGATGCTTTGCTCACATTTTCCCTCGCACGGCCATGATCTAAGACAGACATTTAGCGGATCGCGAGGTCCTAAAATGCAACATATAAATGTCACACTTTACTTTATTTTTTTACTTTTTTAGTTTGCCAGTGCAAATGCATCATGAGGTACGACAACAGGCCAAATGGCGAATTTTGCAAATGTAAAATAAATTTCACAAATTTCACACAGAAAATCAATCAATTTATGTCGGTCTTAATTGGTTCCGGTTTAAAGTTATATTTTGTCAGTGTTTACGAAACGGGGAGATTAATCGCATTACGCAACAACAGGGTGGTAGTCAATCGACCAAAAAAAAAACTAATGACGCAAGTTCGCAATGTTATGAATTGTGCCGTCGTTGTTCATTAGGAATGTTATTAATCTTGTACCGCGGCAACCGCGCCAACTCGATATGATTGATGCTTGTACACGCACTTCTTCGGCTGGGAAATGATGCATTTGTAGTTCGGTGTCAAGGTGTTGCGACTCGCGTCTGTGTCCAAAACTCGACCTTCGAAAATCTACAACTGCCCTAGTTTCAGGACATGGTATATTGATTACCTTGTGTCCTATTTGGGACATTTTGTGATGAACTGTCAGACTCAGAATGCAACACACGTCTGCATTCCAAAAATTGACATCTAAAAATCTACAAACATCCTTCCTCATTCTAGGACATGGTATTTATTGATCAGATCATGGTCTAGAATGGGGGCACCGTACAGAACTTAGAAAAAATGACAATGACTGTAGTTGATAACCTAATAAGGTAACGAATGTAGTCAATGCACGTCTGCTATTTGTGACTTTTATCAGGAACTGTCAGAATGCGGCACACATAGATCTGCATTCTAAAATTGACCTTCGAAAATCTACAGCCGGCCTCATTTTAGGACACGGTATTTATTTATCATGCCATACAATGGGGGCATTGTACAAAACTCACAAAATATGACAAAAATTGTACAAAACCTAATCAGGCAACGAACATAAGTCAGCTATTTTGGACATTTTGTCATGAACTGTCAAACTGACACGCCTGACCTTCGAAAATCTACAACTGATGATGTTTCAGATGATGACACAATATGCTTCGGAAGTGGCGCTGGCAAACCACTGACTCGGACTTTTGCCTGTAGTTTACAGCCAATTATTGTAGTTGTATGGTAGTTAGGAAGTGCTAATATCTGTTATCTTAGTTTGTATAGAT
>WNLI01001698.1:0-12205 GCA_025802215.1 Wirenia argentea
ACACAACTTTAATTACGAAGGCTAACCATAGCTTTCAACCGACGTCCGTCGATTTTCTTTAGTGAATGAAATCACAGGGTTAATCATGTGACTTCCGGCCAGAGCCGGGGAGGTCACATGACTTGATGACGCGGGTGTACGTGTGGGTTTGTCAATTGTGCTGGTTTGTCATTATTGTGTATGAGTATGTCGATGGTGTTATGTATATGTAAGATGTGTGTTAGGGTGGAGATCAATCCCTGTTCCAGATAGTGCTCAAATCGGACGATTCTTATTTCCTTGTGATTGCAGTTGCTCCCCCCTGATATGACCTCACCAAGTATAGTGGGTGATCTCCCCTTCAATCGACTCAAGAACCGTTTTTCTGCAATTATTCCATGTGAGTGCAAAATTACAACACTACTGTGCCAGAGATATAGTGTTGATACGGGTGGCAACATTTCCCAACTGGTTAACCACCACCATCAACTTTGTGGCAAATAGGCTATGTAAAGTTCTTGACCAAGGTAAACCTAGGAACACAGGAAAGATGGCAAGTTTTGCCACCACCATGGAAAAGGACATCAATCCAGTGAATCCACTATTAATTTGATTCACTTTGTGGGCTGGTGTAGAATTTGAAATATTAGGGTTGCAGGTTCGACGCATTATTGCATTGCGTTTTTCCTGGTGTTCCATGGGTAAGAATATATTTCCTAGCTTCAGTTTAACAATTCTGTAAAATTGGTACTGATCGTACATAACCACGAGTTATGTATAGGGTGGTAAGTAAAGCTGTATTTTGTAATTACGTTTTATTCAGCATTGAATATAATACAATGGCACACATGCTTATGTTGAAATCATTTTACAGTAAGACAAGTATATATTCTACTATGATAAGAGCTCGCTGGATGTATGTTCGATCTTCTCTGCAATGATCTACCGTACACCATCGGTCATGAGTCAAATTGGCGTATCTACCATTTTGGCAAAAATCACATTTTTTAGAAAAAAATCTGATGGCTTTTTTACATGTCGGCTCCCCTAACGCACGACTCGGCCAGTACAATTCATATGCGATACCAACTGAGCTATTCCCACATTGTGACATTTATTTCAGATGACTACAATCGAGTAGTGCTAAAGACTGTAGACAAGGACCCATTGTTTGACTACATCAACGCTTCATATGTACATGTGAGTGATGGTGTAGTAATGTAGTAATACGTAGTTGTACAGGTGTGCTAAATCAACAGTATAACGTAATCTGAAAAGGTGTCACACGTCTGTCTCACAATGGTGTACCGCGTTATACACCGCTACAGGACTATAACTTTAGTAAGATAAAGTTTATTTTTACACATTCCACTCACATTTAGATTATGTGTCGACGTTTGGACGTCCATTCGCGGGCGTCTTCTTCGGGACTGACGTTCCCGCGGCTTTCGCGTCATGGTCACGTGATGTGTTAGCCAAAACTGGGTCATAGAGATGACTGAGTTGATGCCCCCCTCGTCGCGATTCATGTTATCCGTCGTTTTTCGTATCCATATCGCCTCTCGTATTAATCGCCTTTTGTCGTCATGCTCTTTTTGAAGAATGTCACTGTTTTCCCAGTCTATAACGTGATTTAACTGATTTACGTGATCAGTTAATGCCGATTTATTAAACTGTGATTCAGATTCGATCTTTTTTGAACGCGTAAACACTGTGTTCGCCATATTATCGACGTCCGAGATGTGTTCCGATTTTCGCGTGATAAATTTTCTCCCCGTTTCCCCCACGTACGCTTTCGGACAGTTTTTACATGGTATTTTGTAAATAACACCGGTGCGATGTTTTCGTAAGATTCGGGATACTGCTTCTGAAACACCTTTAACAAACGGTATCACAGTCATCCCTCTCGATTTTTCGTTCTCTGGTTTATTCTTACGTTTGTTTGGGTTTGACTCCTTTTCCCTCATGTCTTTTTTAACTTTTTTGAAAGCCCAATCGCCACATTTTTTAGCGCTGTTTTGACGTGTGTTTCTTCTGACTGTTTATCTACATCCTCCGTTATTATAGAATTACCGCGTTGGAATAACGTACGTACAACACCTAATTTTTGATGGAGCGGATGGTGGGAATTTTTTTCTATACTGTATAGGCTACATGGACGTCGAAACGTCGACACATAATATAAATGTGAGTGGAATGTGTAAAAATAAACTTTATCTTATTAAAACCAGCTCAATTAGGCGTGTATTTCTCTAGTGTGCATGTTGTATGGGACGACTGGAGACGGCAGAGCATTATTCGAATGGATGGCATGCATGTCGTTTTTATGGATGCACTAGGATAAACGGGGATTGGGGGACACAGGGACACAGTCCCCCAAGAAAATTTCACATTATTCTGTGCTCAGTAGTCACATTTTAGAGCATTTTCAAATTAATCTATACAAACCGTTAATGATTTATAATCACTTCTCAATTCTCTGGGGGTGCGGCCGCCTGACGCCTGTGCGCAACCCCCCCTCCCCCCTAACGCCGCTAG
The DNA here is from genome assembly GCA_025802215.1 of Wirenia argentea. Lineage (NCBI taxonomy): Eukaryota > Metazoa > Mollusca > Solenogastres > Pholidoskepia > Gymnomeniidae > Wirenia > Wirenia argentea. The sequence goes on from WNLI01001698.1 coordinate 2,518, forward strand.
TGATGAGAGCTAGCACTCTAGTCAATAACATAGAGGACTGGAGGTGTCTGCTTCTGAAATGGAGTCAGCCAGTTGACCTTGCTCCAGAGTGGGTATTCAGTAAGAGCGAGTCGTTTATGCAGTAGTGGTGTTAATGGTGCTGAGTTTGAGGCAGCAATTCTGCAGTAGTTGTATAGCGTCTGCATGTCATGATGAAGATGGTGGGAGAGAGGGTAGATCATTACATAGCCACCTCAAGCAGCTCTCCTGGCCATCCCTAGTTCACAGTCTGAACCTGCAATTGATGAGGAGCCCCATGATGGAGATGATGTGGTCGTGGGCAGCAGTCAGGCCACAAATACCACATTGAATTTCTGCTTAGACTCGTACCCCTCTTCAATGTCACTGAGCATCCACGCTGGAGATGCAAGCTGCAGGTCAATCACAGACTTTAGTGGCTGAGTACTGAGTAGGGCTCAAAGAGTTTCAGGCAAATTTTCAGCGGTACACAGAGGAGCGAGATGTGGAGGTAGCTCTTTGTGTCTTCTGCGGGCTTGTTTGGTTTGAGAATCGCAATGCCAATTTTGCAAGACGTCAGATCTTTGTGACTGGTCATATAGAGGGAGAAATACTCCTTTAGCCATGTCAACATAGATGTCCCTCAGTATATGATGAACCCTCGTCAGGGCACTCGGCATATCCACTTTTTACTACATTTGCATCTGCAGTCATTTCTGCACCTGTGAAAATTAACGCGTGTGATACAAGAGCTGGTGTGGTGTTGCTCTTAGGTAGGCTTGCAATCTCTGCATTCATATCCTGTTTACTTACTCCATTAATTTTGCTTCACATGCTTGTCGACCTTGCTATGAACTGGGGGCTAACGGCATTGGCAGTGACTGGATAAGATGGGGTCTTCGCACATCCGCTTTGACGGTTAAAAGTCTGGCAGCCTTGATGGCGTTTGGCTAAAATCAATGGAGGCTGTCATTGTCTCCCACCACTCCCATTGCTTCTCAGCTAGCTCATTAGCGTCGTCACTGTGAGCTGCACTAGTGAAATCGTCATTCATCATCATCCAATGAACAAATACAAACGAGACAATGTTTTTTGTCTACGCAGTAAATATTGACCGATATAAAAAACCATTCTATGAAGTACAGTATAAACAGTATAAATCAGCAATATTTCATATGAAGCTGCACTGCACCCTGTGACACTAAACACATAAAATCACAATGTGCCGTAACCATGGCAACAGACACGAGGTCATTATTATTGTATCCCATAATTGTATACAGATAGCCATCAATAATCAATCATCATTACGCCGAGCGATACAAAGTCACGTCGTGCAATACAAAGTCACACAACTGTGAAACTGTGCTGGCCATCATTAGCCCATAATTTGTAGACTAGGCCTACATCATTAAAATTTTACCTTTAGATCGGTTAGTAGGTTAGTGGAAGTGAAAATGTAGGTATACCGAGAAATTCTGGTAATGACTGTAATGTGACTTGTCCACTGTGAAACTGTGCCAGGATAATGCCATAATTGCGCTATATAATAGTTCTGTTTAGTGGAAATGAAAATGTAGGTCTGGTCTATGTAGAAATTGTGGTAATGTACATATTAGTGGAAATCAAAGTCCTGGCGAGTGTACTAGTTACCGGACACTGACACAACTACCGTACCGGGTAAATGGTTAAAGTGGTATTCTGTGAAATTTGCAACAGGATGTAACATCAGTATGATCACAATGTCACATATCGCTATTGTCAAAATTGTCATAATATGTGATATCGCATTTTGGAAACCCGCGGTGATTGGTCTGCCGAATCGACATTGCAGGACACAAAATCGTTTGTCTATGAATTTACGGTATATTAGCAGAGAGGCATGTATTCTGTGTTCTGTTTATGATATCGTGAATCGGTCTACCACACAAATTCGAGTACATATTTTGTCTCGCTTATCAGTTCACCGACATCTTTAAAAAGATGGAGTTTCAGCACACCTTTGTGCAGAGGGCTGTGAATCTGAATTATTATTTTTTTCTAGTTTAGCTGTAATAAGGTATACTTTCAAGCTGTACAACGTTAGCGTTTAGCTTAAAAATCTTTAACAAAGAAAGATGTAACCATAAAATAGCATCCATATTGTCAACCATGTAAAACGCCGCAGGCCCGCAACATGGAGTTCAGAACTCTCTTACACTATGAAAATTCGCTTCTACAATTCACTTTCTCCATCATCATAAACATTTGATGAAAACTCATCCTGATATAATATCCAAGTATACATGGGTTGTATAACCACAGATGATACTTTAAAAGGATTAAGATGACGGAAGAGACAGTTACATGCCTGTACATATCAATACGTATCAGTAGAATGGCTCAATACAAGTTAGCATGTATGTCAGGCATGTAAAATGCAGCTTATACAAAGTTATATAACCACAGAATTTACTCTAAAAGGATTAAGATGGCGGAAGAGGCGCTTACATGTCTGTGTGACATTGAACTGAGTAGTGAGTAATTCGATCATTACAACTCAAGTTCAGTTCAAGCGTACCAGGTACCAGTACAAACCCATTTGGTGTATGACCGTGTCACATAAACGTATCAGTGTCTACACATCCACGTTCATCATCATCATCAAACATTTTATGCTTGCCGGGTGTACATGATAGCAGCCCTCCATGCATTGCGGTCTAAAGCAAGATCGCGACAGACCTTTTCTCTGCAAGTCCGATCTCACCGTCTGATCCCAGCCTCCCAGGTCATCTGAGTAACTAAGTAAATCTATCAGTACAGCCACTCAAGTTCAGTTCAAGCGTACCAGGTACCAGTACAAACCCATTTGGTATGACCTTGTCACATAATCATATTGACGTCTACCTGCCGTCACTAACGTATGGTAATGTTATTTGTTGACACAATTAGCTTACACATCCGCGTCGCTCGTAAATTCATAACCCGTAAAACCCGTGCCAAACGCTGTCAATATAAACATTGATTCTGTCAGGGACTCAGGATAATGGCGCAGGGTGCGGATGGACACCTCCCGAGTGGCCGTCATGTGTGTATTTGTCATTAGGTTTTCTCTGCACAGAATTCAATATTACAGACTCAGGCATTGTTATGAGAAGTGAGCGACTGAGTGGTTGGTCGCAGATTATTGAAAATGAAAATATTACAATTATCGGGGTTGTTGAATTGAACGCTTCACATGAGTGGTACATTGGATCATGTGTACCAGTAGAATTATGTAGGGTTATTAAATTTGTGAGTGAATTGACTCGTGTCCCATTTTCGCGAGTATTTAATTCGGCACATTAAGCGCCACTGGACTATTTCTGGAAGAAGAGCTGTTCTCCCCAGAAACGAAGTGTGGAACTCCGAGTGTATTTCTAAGTAAATAATAATCCAGAGGATTAAAAATAAATACATAACACCTTATAGACTTATTAGATTGTATTAAATTATACTAGCTTTCGACTATACAATAGTCTTTATCAAGTACAAAAAAATCTAAAATAAAACAAATGAAATGTGATGCTCAGATTCAGACTTGCATAACTAAACTGATTTTGGTTCGATGTGGTTCACCTATACCTTGGAGCCTCAGCTCTGGCGTCGATCATAAACTGATACGCGGAGGATCAGTGGAAGCATTGTCGGTAGTTAGGGGTTTTTTCAGTCTTCGCGACCCCCCCCCCCCCTCTCCAAAGCAAAGTTCTCCACTGATTTCTCTATAGACTTGGGATGTTTATAAACATTCGAGTCCTCGGCTCTACTAGTCGAGAGTCATTTGAGGTATGGTTTGAGGTATGCTTCGCGCAAATTAGCTATATACTATATAGAAACGCGCATCGAGAGAACAAAATTAAATTCATACATGTATGTATGCAAAAAAAAACCAGGATTGATTAACGGAGACTCGGAAATGTGTTATTAAACTTCACTCCGAGAATGCAATACGATGAAGCACCCCCACTGATCGAACCTACGGATTAGAAATCCATACAACGCTCTGCAAACTGAGACAATCTTCTAATCTTTTCCGCGAGCATTATACAGGTGCATCGTCGACGAGATCAAACGAACAATGAATTCTCTATGTATTCTCCAGTATATTACAGTAATTATATTGCAAGGCTAACTGTTTTAACCGTGTGTTTCAGATGTACTGAGAAATGCGTCTACGATGCGTGAGAGTGCAGACTATAGGGGTGTTGGTTGGCGTCGTGTGTCTAGTCAGCATCTACACTGCTCTCAACACATTGGTGATCCAGTCGTCTGATCGCGTGCCGTACGGTGTTGGTGATGCGGGTGGTGGCGGTGGTGGAGGCGGAGGTGGCGTGGACGGACCTGCTGTGTCAGATGGTGCGGTGAGGGGTGATGCGGGTGGTGGTGGTGGTGGTGGCGGCGGCGGCGGTGGCGGCGGCGGCGGCAGAGGTGTGGACGGACCTGTTGTGTCAAATGGTGTGGTAAGGAGTGATGTTGACGGTGGTGTGGAGCTGGTGCATGGCGATGCCGGTGAGGGTGCTGAGGCAGCTGAGAACAACCACGATAGTGACGATACCGCCGACAGTGAACTTGAGGAAACGCAATTTGACAAGGTGAAGCGATTGAAGCTCGGAGATACTCCGGTGGATATTAAGGATGTTGAATCTCGTGCACGTGAAAAAGCGATACCGAACGTCAAAGAAATGAACAAGTCGCCTGAAACTCAAAATGAAAAGTTGCTGAAGATACTGGAAGCGTCGTATCGAGCTTGGAGATTTGCGCGAGGTTCGAAAGCTTCAGCGGAAATACGAAGTGTTGTTCTAATGTTGGAGGAAATGTTGGGACCAATAGCTAAACAAGCGGTGCTTCATCCCAAACCGACTGGCAAATCCGAGTACGTGTGTCCGGAAAAATACACCGGGACCACCACCGGATACCCGTTCTTCGATCACGGATTCGAGATCACAAAGTGCGCGTTAGAGAAACAGTTATCGTCGTATTTGAGTATTTTGTTGGATTTTACGAAAACTGGTGAAACTATTATAAAGAACGTTATCGATAAGATTCGGGTTACGTATAAAGATGTTGTGATATATGTAACGGTGTCAAATAACGCTGCAACCACGATAGGAAGCGCGTTTTCTAACGTTGTATTTATAACGTCCGACTCGACTGGTGGTGAAAACTGGGGTAAGTTAATCGGCGCTGCAAAGACGGAGTTTGTGTTGGTTGGTCGCGATATTGAGATGTTTGATTCGTTCGATGCGCGCTTGGAGCGTCTGGTACGTGTTCTGGATGATATAAATGTCAAGGTCGTTGGTGGTGCCAGGCGGAATGTCGCAGATGGTCTATGGCACAATGGTTGTTACCAATCTGTGATCAAGAACTATACTCTATCATACACTGAGGGATATGACACGTCTATATCCGAGTGCCTTTATTGTGATTATCTAACCGGACCGTTCGTTGCTAGGACATCGCTTCTGAAGACATTGAAATTCTCTCGCGTATCGGGAGATGTGACGTTTCGGGATTACTTCATCAAGATGCAATCTGCTGGTCACTCTTCTCTCGTCTGTCCAGATTCCATGTTTTACACGTCCAGTATACAGCCGGCCACAAGGTACGATTGGTTACCGGTAGTAGCGAACCATCAAATTAACAAACTCGTACTGGAAACTAAAGTGTCGTATTTATTTACATGCGAGGAAAGTGCCACGCGTTGTACGAAAACTGCGGGTATTGGATTAGCGCCGTGTTGTTTGAAGCATCTTGCCGATTCCATAAACGCGTTTATGAAAATATGCAAAGACTCCGGTGTGATTTGCGAATTACAAGAAGGTAGTAACTTGGGTGCCATGAAATTCAACAAAATTCTCCCATGGGAGCGGGATGCTGATCTGACATTCCTAACCGCGAACTTTACCAAATTATCGTCACAATTGGATAAATTTCGAGAATTCGGTATTACCGGATCGTTCTCGCCGAGTTCGGTGTGGTGTTGTGTCGACGGTATAAAAGCTGGAGGTAAAGGAATGCTTCTCTACGAAAGCTGGCACATGGAGATTTACGGACAGCATCATATGGATTCAGAATTCCTGATCCAGCGCGGTCTTACGCCGACGTACGTGGAGTTTGATGGTAAGCTGATCCCCGCACCGAGAAATCCGGGTCTCCACGCGCGCAACCGTTACGGGTATAACATCTACAGACACGTCCAGCATTGGATGACTATTGGCGGGTCCAGTGGCTGGATAGACTACAAGCCGGGTAAGTTCACCAAGTGTCGTGAACCGCAGAACTCGGCTTGTCTCGACCAGTTCTTTGCTGATGGCAATATTCAGTTTCAGCAAGTGATACCTTAGCGGCAATCAGGTCATGCTTACGTCTCCATCAGGTCATGCTTACGTCTATTTTGTTTACCTATAGCCTATCGTAACTTTTGTATATCGTAATACCGTCTACTTTGTAAAAAATATATCAATGGCACGATGATTTTGGGGCAGATATATCTTACAATATATCCTACTTAAATATACCGTATAGGCTATATATAATAATGCATGTGCATGTCATTATATTTCTATGTGCCTTCCCTGTCAGAAGTAAACTAAACTGCAGCTTTTCATTCCATGTGCCTTTTCTTACATTGGTTATGTTCCCTATGAACGGGTACATATTATATAATAGCCAACAAAATAAGGGAGGTTACTCTATATTATTGTATTTATTTTCAAACTTAATATTCGTTCATCGTGATCTCGTAAAATGGTTGTCATCATTGACTATTTCTTTTCCAGTCTTGAGTCGAACGTATATCAACCCACCAGTATGCCACTTAAAATTATATATATTATTATTATTTCCCTTTTTTTGTATATATAGGCTAATACATACTATATAATATTTGCATAATGTATGTGTTATATACCGTATAAAAATGTTGAGTAACTTTTTATTTTGTTTATTTTTTCGTTATATTATTTATTTCGTATGGTTGGTCAAATTCTGTTATCATTCCAATGTTATGTTTTATTATAACTCATATCGATCAGTTTTATACTTTATATATTATTATTCGAATCAGTATTTAATATCGATCTCTGTCTTATTGCGTATTATTAACCTAATATATTTTTTTTGTGAATGCCTTATAGATTGTGATTCATGCATACCTACGTATGATTGATTGTGTGTATGTAGTTCCCCATGTGTAGGCATAATAATATAGGTTGTTGCACATACACGTGTACTGTTAAAGTGTCGACATGTCTTTGTACTAGGCATATATCTCGCAACGTATGCAATACATAGTTATTTGTTTCTTATAAATATAATTTATTACAATACAATTTGGTTGTTTATTGAACTTGTTATGCGTATAGCGTATATAAACAGGTGCTTGCAAAGGTAGGCCCTATTCAACACATTGACAATATTGAATTTGTGCAAAATTTATTAAAGGTGTCTGGTTGTATTATATTTTTAGTCAATGGTTCCACAATTTGATATATAAATCAATCAATCATCAATGACTCAATCGATACCCCCACAGTCCCACACTCTACTCCACACTCTGCCTCACTCTCCCATTCAACACTCTATGCCTCACATACAACCCCACCGCCCACACTCTACCCCACCCACACACCCACCCATACTCTACCCCCATCCACCCACTCACCAACACTCTATCCACCCACCTACACCCAATCAGTCCCATTATACGGTCTACTCCACTACCACCAATCTACCCACAGTGCTAGTGTGGGACTGTGGGTGAGTGGGGTAGAGTGTCCGTACAGTAGGGTGATGTGGGTGTGTGGGGTAGAGTGTGGATGATTGTGTATGTGTGGGTAATATAAAACTTGCACAACATAACTGATAATGATGTTCAATACATTTTGCTATATTATAATAGGGGGAGGGTCATTTTTTTATTCCGTGAGTATAATGCATTTTATAACGTGGCAAACGTGTGGAATATATTTTCTACCACGATCGGTTTGTTACGGGCATTTTCATTGGTTAAGGACCGTGGGACATGAGGCCACATCCCTGGCAATCGCAGTATTACTATGTACCGTGATTTGCGGACTTGGACAATTTTCATGCTCTAAGTCGCTCCTCAATTTAACAAAAAAAATCGGCGCGGGCGGGGATCGAACTCGGGTCGCCACGGCTGTAGACTGGGAGCTTAACCACTACACTAAACCGCCGATGAGGTAACTGCTTTAATATGTTGTTAAATGTTGTCGATCGTGGTAGAAAATCGTCATACCATAACTACTAATATCACCATAACGAGTTTCGTGTGTATTGCATGTGATCTACTGTGATAACATCCCAGTCTTGAGTGAACTCAATATTTTAAGGTTGTGCCGATTATAATTTGGAATTTGAGCACGGATATGTAGCCAATACATATACCAATCCAGTGCGAATAGTGGATAGTAGCCTCAGTAGGTTATAATGATTGTTGACTTGTATAGATGGAGCATGTGGTAGGTTAGTGGTTAGAGATTTGGGTTGGTCAATGGTCATCCATACAGTAATACCTATTTACAAACCAAGATATTTTACAACCAATTAGGCTACTGTGATTTTCATACCAACCTTACTATAGACTTCCGATCAAACACATCCTGAAAGCGGATGAAATTATAGCTGGGGATTCCCAGTCGATGAGAAAGTAGGTCATTCACAGTTGCGTGACGTGTCAAAAGGTCGTTTTGGAAACGGAAATCCCCGCCGAAAATTGTGCTCAGTTTTGTATTTCGGGAAAATCTGAAAATAAAATATGTACCTTATAATTCCAAAATATTTCTGAATATATGCAAGTACCGGTATGTATATTTGTATAGTAGATATATGCTGCATAGTACTGTACAGTAGTAACATCTATGTAGAGTGGCCACCCATGGTTCAATGAAAATTTTGTCTTTTATAGAATACGTGATTTATTTAAATATGTGTGCGTCTCTCTTGACTCGAGTATATTTATATTATGTTCTACTGCATACGGACATACTTTCGCGAAGAGTATACTTTAGACCTCCTCCCACATGACTTTGAATGATTTGACACCTAATTATTTATAGCATAGTGTTGTTGTTTTATGGCGTATAGTAGGCTATGTATAGTATGTATAATGATCACACTAACTTGTGTTGCCTGAGTATTGTGTGGGCGAGGACGGCTGAGAAAGATTTCGTGAGAGACGCAATTCCAAATACAGAATACTCGTCCACCTTTTTCTGAAACGAGCCAGTATACGTTAGCGTATTCATTTAAAATTTGACAAAAAATACCAATCCATACATGGTGTTCAATATCGTGTTATCATACTAATACTCAAATTTTAAAGATGCCATAGAATAAAAACGCGTTGCCCTAGTCGTTATATTGGAGAATATCACACAAATTGACCGAGGATTACATTCTAGTACGAATTGGTAGTGGACGAATTGACACAATAAACAAATTTGACGTCGTACGAATTCGCCGTGGTACGAAGTGGCCTGGATTACATAAGCGTTATAGCCGAAAATCACATCAGGGAGCGAGAATTCACGGCTTCACGCGATCTCATTTCGTTGTTCCGCTCCATGAGTCCATCAGGGTCGAACATGGCATGTCGCGCGACTTTTGTGAGGATGGACAGGGACATGTCAGGTTGTGTAGAGGGGGTCCT
>WNLI01001809.1:0-12204 GCA_025802215.1 Wirenia argentea
GCGAAAAAATATTTCATGATTTTTGGCCACCCATTGCTCTAGTACTATAGCGGGAAAGTAGACTATATTCCTTTAAAGCAATGAATTGTGTATTTCCAGGCACATAGTCAGAGAGAGGAACAAATGGTGAAGTTACAGAAACACCGAGTGATGCTGAAGAACGACCAGTATCTCCTCAGTGAACATGTGCGAGAGAACGACCGAGCCCGTCGTGTTGCCAATGTCAACTCGTAAACATCTACAGATAAGATATATACAGTACGTACTAGATGTGACATCTTCGGATGTAAACTACATTTAAAGGAGCATAATGCAGACAAAAGATACAGTATGTAATCTGGTATATAATACAGTACCTACATTTAAAGGTGCATAATGCAGAGTAGATATAGTGCGTACTAGATGTAACATCTTCGGATGTAAAACTACATTTAAAGGAGAATCTGTAGATAATATAATACAGTACTTGTACGTACTAGATGTAGTAAAACTACATTCTAAAGGAGAATAATGCTGACAAGAGTATGCAGGCCTACTAGATGTAACATCTTCGGATATAAAAATATCTTCGGATATAAAAATATCTTCTTTAATGAAGCATCTGCAACAATAGATTCAGTATGCACTGACAACTTCGTATGTAAAACTACATTCAAAGGAGTAGGTACTAGATGTGATATCTTCGGACATAAAACGACATTATTTAAAGGAGCATACATAGTATGTTATTGATGTGAGATCTACGGATATAAATAATATGTTATTTAAAACAACATCGGTATGTATTAGTCTCTATTAGATTAAGATCAACGTAATATCTGTTAGTCAAAACAGTTGATTAGCTCTCAGTATCGCAAGTGAGTGGTTTTGGCTCCATTCATTGTAGTCTTGTAGGCATGTCAATATTCATAGTAAGACAGCGATGATTGATCACACTATGAACAACTATGAAGTAAGTTTACGGTTTCTCAGGCAAAAGACAGTAGAGTGAATACCTCGCGAAATTTGTTGGACGTCGTCTAGCATGATCTGTCGAATATCCCGCCATGTCTATACTAGGCAGTTAAAGGGTTATATATGTCATGTGCTGTAAAATCTGGTATATTATTTCGCTATATTTCGGAATACCAGTTTTACAATGCACAGTGCATGATAATATAAGGTGACAATTGACATAAACACGTGCATAATTATATGTATTTTAGTGGTGTAAATGGGCATTTATAGCGTCATGGTAGTATTTGCGTACATATTGCCCATTGCCATGGCAATGACGCACGTCGGCCTCTCGGAAGTAATATGATTCGACACCTCCGTGACCTCGTGGCCCCCCTTTACAGCCTGACATATCCATGTCCATCCTCACGAAAGTCGCGCGACATGCCATGTTCAACCCTGACTGCATGTGTAATTCCTCTTGTGTTACTCATAATAAATAGCAAATGAGGAAGTCTAATGACGGGACATGATTTTGTGTAATTTTCTGTAGGTTTTTGTTTCATGCAAAATATTTGTACCGTATTTGATAAAGCATATCTTTATAAAATATTAGTTGCATAGACAATAATATCAAATATATTTACCTTGATTTATGTATACTGATAATAATGTATACATTTTATATCATAGTCCTTCTTTAACATACTATTATAGTATATACTATTCAATATTTGAATATGTGTGTATTAACTCTTTGACTGCCAGGATAATTAATTGCATCTTCTCATGACGTATACATATGTCTTTGGCAATCAAGGAGTTAATTGAATATTATATTATGTATATATATTATGTATATATTTACTATTTACATATTATTTACACAGTTTCCACTGTGATATATTATTATTATTATTATTATTATAGCCTCACTGCCTTTCCGCTATGCAGTCTGTTTTAATGTAAATAGTCTCGTAATTATTTGATATTAATTACTGTACAAGGGGTAATTTTTGCCTAGTGGAAATTTTCGCCATTTTCGCCTATTTCACTTTTCGGCGAAAATTTACATAATTAAATTTATATACTATAAATCGGTGAAAATTAAAATCGGCGAAAATTAAATATATAGGCTGTAGGCGAAAATTAACACCGGCGAAAATAACCACCTCTACAGTATACGCCGTTTTAGTGATATAAAGCGCCATTCCAAAACGGCAATGTTGATGTGATATCATCTGCGATGACCTGACTTTAAAACAAAGCCAATACCGGTATTCACTTTTCAGTATGGATGTAGACTTTTTAGCACCTCCACATACTGTATGATGCCAGAACTTTATTTTATTTATAAATAGAACAGAATTGTATTTATAATAATTGTATGTTTTTACAAAAGCTGGTTAGATCCCATATCTGCGTGGTCAAATATAATCCTCAAGTGGCAACAATAGGACACAACATTTAGGTGATTTTTAATAAAATGATAAATATTTCAATTATTTGCACGCAGACATAGAAATTAATATGTGACATATCACATAAAGTGAAGTGCATACCAAAATCATAAGTTTATGTATGTGTTATGTCCATGTACATTGTACAGTGATGTAATCGTTATTGATTAAGATTTATCTTGTGGTCAGTTATATATTATGTTATATGAAATTGTTTTGAATAACGTCATGATTCAACTTATTTTTTATGTGCTTAGTAACGCTGACTGAGTTCCAATTGATAACATTTAAAGTAGATTTCTAAATTTTATACGGTAGTGTGCCAATTTTAACAAAGCTGTGATAAATCGATATTGCTGTGGAATTTTACATTTTGGTATATTATGATGTTTTTCTAATAATACATTATTATAATAAACTTCATAGCCTAATGCATATATTTAGACCTTATAGGCTATTGTTGTTATGATATATTTGTTTTAGTATTTATAAATTATACATTATTATACATTATATGTTATAAGTTTTAATCATCCATATTGAATATTGATATCTATGTGTATTTATTGACATTATTTTGAAGTATACGTTATCTTATAGTCTAAAATTGTATTTATCAACGTTATTTTGAAGTATATGTTAACTTGTAGTCTAAAATAATATTTATACAATATACATTATATTTTGTAATTTGGATTTTGTTATTTTTTCTATAACATACATGTATCTGTGTATACATAATTTAGTAATCTGTATAATAATATGTTACAGACAGTACTACCAATGTGCGTGTGTTTGTCTGTGTATCTATAGACTGTCCGAAAGACTGATTTTCCAAACTGTAGGTTACATTCCGAACCAATTCACATGAACTTTGAAGTTTGATACATTATCACCGTTTGATACATTATCACCGTGATAATTTAGCACAATAAAGTTTATCACTGCTGATCTTCAATCGTTATCTAATATAGCCATTCCGATTGCCTCTTAAGATTCCATCGTTAAAACAACAAACTTGCAGGGATATCAATATAAATAGAAAGATATTGCTATAAATGTTTGTACACTTCTTGTGGGGTAAGCTTTGGTATACATGTAGACGTCTATTAAAAGTAACAATTATCTATTGGTCTGAATTACCACTTGAGATGTTTTACACGCACTGTAATATATCAATGTGGAAATACCTGTGTCGTTATCCTACAAGTAGAATCAAAAAAAAGGCTTGAAGCATTCAAATACCAAATAAAACATGGTTCCGAAACACATTATTTCAGATACCTATACAGTTATTTTTATGGGGTGTGAGTGAAATTTTTTCAAAAACATTAATTGGCCCATTTCCAATTTTATCGCCTATATTTTGCTACTGATAAAACAAGTTTTTTTTCTGACAATTATTGTTGAATTGGTTGTATTAAAAATTTATACAGCTGAAAATTTGTACAGCTGAAAATTTGTACAGTTGAAAATTTGTACAGCAGAAAATTTACACAGCTGAAAATTTGTACAGCTAAAAATTTGCACAGCTGAAAATTTGTACAACTGAAATATTTTTAACACTGAAAATTTGTGCATCTGAAAATTTGTACAGCTGCAAATTTGTACATCTGATAAAAATTTGTACAGATGAAAATTTGTGCAGTTGAAAATTTTTACGACTAAAAATGTGTACGTCTGAAAATATGTACAGCTGAAAATTTCTTGGTCTGGAAATTGTAACACGAGAAAATTTGTTGGCTGCTAAAATACCCCTGAAAATGTTCTTCCTAAAATATTGCCACTGCAAATGTTTTTCATAAAAAATTTTTGTACATCTGAAAATTTGTATAGCAGAAAATTTGCACAGCTGAAAATTTGTACTGCTGAGATATTTTAAATACTGAAAATTTGTACAGGTGAAAATGTGTACAGCTGAAAATTTGTACAGCTGTCAATTTGTACAGCTGAAAAATTGTACTGCTGAAAATATGTACAGAGCTCAAAATTTGCACAGCTGAAAATTTGTAGCCTACAGCAGAAAATTTGTACAGTTGAAATTTGTACAGATGAAAAATGTGTACAGCTGAAAAATTTGTAGCCTACAGATGAAAATTTGCACAGTTGAAAATTTGTACAGCTGAAAATTTGTACAACTGAAAATTGGTACAGCTGAAAATTTGTACAGCTGAAAATTTGTACCGCTGAAAATTTGTACAGATAAAAAATTGTACAGTTAAAAATTTGTACAGCTGAAAATTTGTACAGCAGAAAATTTGCACAGCTGAAAATTTGTACATCTGAAAAGCTGAAAATTTGTACGGCAGAAAATGTGTACAGTTGAAAATTTGTACAGATGAAAAATTTGTACAGCTGAAATATTTTTAACACCGAAAATTTGTACAGCTGAAAATTTGTACAGCTGAAAATTTGTACAGCTGAAAATTTGTACACCTGAAAATTTGTACAGCTGAAAATTCGTACAGCTGAAAATTTGTACAGCTGAAAATTTGTATAGCTGAAAATTTACACAGCTTAAAATTTGTACATCTGAAAATTTGCACAGCTGAAAATTTGTTCATCTGCAAATTTGTACTTTTGAAAATTTGTACAGCTAAAAATTTGTACAGCTGAAAATTGTATTGTTGAAAAATTTGTACGGCTGAAAATTTCTTGGTCTGGAAATTGTCACGCGATAAAATTTGTTGGCTGCAAAATACCCCTGAAAATCTTCTTCCTAAAATCTTGCCACTGCAATTTTTTATAGCTGAAAATTTATAGAAAAAAATGTGTACAGTTGAAAATTTGTACAGCTGACAATTTGTACAGCTGAAAATTTGTACAGCAAATATTTTTACACTAAAAATGTATACAGCTGAAAACTTGTACAGCTGATAATTTGTACAGTTGAAAATTTCTACATCTGAAAATTTGTACATTTGAAAATTTGTACAACTGAACATTCATTTTGTACAGCTGAAAATTTTCATGGCTGCAAATTGGTACGGCTGAAAAATTCTTGGTCTGGAAATTGTCACGCGAGAAAATTTCTTGGCTGCAAAAATACCACTGAAAATTTATAGTTGAAAATGTGTACAGCTGAAAATTCTTACAGCTGAAAATTTGTACAGCTGAAATATTTTTAACACTACAAATTTATACAGTTGAAAATTTGTACAACTGAAAATTTGTACCGCTTAAAATTTGTACAGCTGAAAATTTGTACAGATGAAAATTCGTACAGATGAAAATATGTACAGCTGTAAATTTGTACAGGTGAAAATTTGTACAGTTGAAAATTTACGCACCTGAAAATTTGTACAGCTGAAAATTTTACATCTGAAAATTTGTACAGCAAAAAATTTGTACAGATGAAAATTTGTACATCTGAAAATTTGCACAGCTGAAAATTTGTATATCTGAAAATTGTACAACTAAAATTTGTACAGCTGAAAATGTATACAGCTGAAAATTTGCACTGTCAAAACTTTGGACAACCGAAAATTTGTACAGCTGAAATTTTTGTAAAGTTTTAAACTTGTAGGTGGCTGAAAGTGTGTACATCTGAAAACTTGCACAGCTGAAAATTTGTACATGTAAAAATTTGTACATGTAAAAATTTGTACATGTAAAAATTTGTACATGTAAAAATTTGTACATGTAAAAATTTGTACAGCTGAAAATTGTGTTTATCCGAAAATTTGTTAACCATAAAATCTGTTCAGTAGAATAGCCTATTTGTTCATCTGAAAACTTTTTACACGAAAATGTCCCACGTGAATCACGTGTATATATTTGTGATTTGCATACTTTTACACACATTTTATTCACTGCACTTTTTTTGTCGTACAAAAAAACGGCCTTCACATGACCATTAAGACTGATTAAGTGTCTGAGTTTGATATCAGGTCCCAGAGTCCTGAGTCGAACCTAAGAACATAATATACGTTTGTTTCTAGAAGAAAAAAGATCGTAGGCATAATCCATGGAAAATAGTGGATGAACTGAGTCTATGGCTTCAATAGATTGATAGTAGCCTACTATTTCAGTCTGTTTGGCAACTACATCCATCGTCGACACTCGACAGGGTTCGAACCCACGACCGGGACTGTGCGTTTACACATGTTGAAGTATATCGATGTGTGACCATTATATACCGGTTGGGGACTAAATACACATAGCCTACTGAATACACATCAAAGATCAGATATGATAAATGTGATGTATCGAGGGCATTTGTAAGTGATATAATTACATGAGATTAGCGGCTATCTAGTCTCGTGCCTAAGAGCTCTCGACGGCTCTTCGGACGGCTTTATTGATGTGGTGTGGCGTGCGTGGCGTGGAGTGGACGCTCAAGCGGCGAAGATGTGGCGCGTAGGTGCCGCTATGTGTGTACCCGGCGATCTCCCCGCCCACTATCGGCCAGGCTAGCCAATCGTAGGGGTACATTGGCGCGCGTTTACGGTGTTGGAGAGACGCTCGAGTGGCCGGCGGCGCGACAAGCCGTGTTATCTGACTACATTATCTACCTGTCAGTCGCCTATTGCTACGACGTACATTACTTGCTATTGTAGGTTATATCTACCTGGATTATTATAGTGTAGCTGACGTAGTAACATCTATTTTAGGTAGGCTAGATATATTTTTGGTAGACCTATAAGAATATTTATCACCTAGCTCTTTGATTAGAAGTAGATGCAATAAGTCACTCACTGAGTGTCGCTGTATGTAGATCAAATGATATAATAATTTTTTAAAAATATTATAGGCCTAAATAAAATAGTAAATTTCTAGTAGGCCTATTTGAAATCTAAACACGTTCTGGCAACTTCTGTGATTGGAAACTTTCGGCTATCTATGGCACATTGGAAATATCCTAGCACGTATGGTGGCACGCACTTTTTTTCTATTTTGGCGCGTAGATTATATATGATATACGCCGTACAGTAAAATTGTTCTATGTGCTTAGTTGGGCAAATTTAGGTCCCATACAAGGTGCGGTGTATCATGCTATGATATTTTAAACGCCAAACAACGTGTGGAAACGGAATGACACCACGCACTTTTTGCATCTTGGCTCGCATCGTATCTCGGCTCGTGTAGCATAAAAGATTCACCCTAGCTTTGTCGGGAAAAGTCGCTTTTGTAGTTCGTCTGGGAATCTATACGTCTCAGTATTACAGTAGCCTAACCCTAAGTCTATAATTGTCACAATTGGCGTCCTATTTGTATACGTACAGTGTTATTATCAGGGATAATATAACGTTCAATTATATATTATCAGGGATGATTTTGCCCATGTTTACAAGATCCGGATATTGGATGTCAATTTTTTTTACCAGGGAACACAATAATTAAAAAAGAAACACAATATACCTAACAGTCTGGCAAGAGATTGTTACTCGTGAGCGAATTTTCTCGGCTCCTGTTGGCTCGTAAAAATATAGTCTACCCAGTGAACAGACTGATAACTTGTCATGGCGTCACAGACTGCGAACCACGTGCAGAAGAACCGATTTGCCAGTGAATACAGTCAAAACTTGGTTGCTTTAGATCGAAGTTAGATCACGATTGTAACGACCAAGTCGTGCGTGTGTATATGTAGCTAATAAATGTATGCATCAGTTACTGTAGTCTACTAGGATCACAAGTGGTCAACATTGTTTTTGGGACTCTTGATTATAGACTAGGTCTCTCCAATCCATTGATCTGGATAGGAACGTATAGATTCCTATATTTGGCGTCTCATGGGAAAGACAAAATGGTGATTTCGAGTTGAGAACTTGAGAGTTTAGTGACCATAGGCTGTTATTTTGGTGTCTGGTACATACTACATAGCTAGGCTACGGTTCATATGCAACTAGACTAGTCACACAGTCACATACATGCACAGAGTGAGACACAAATTTCAGTGTGAAAATCATCCAACAATAATACATAACAGTAGACATAATATCTGTGTTGCATAATTTATTGTGTATTTTACACCTCAATACACAGGTAACCATATACAAACATATATTATAAAATAATTTTACGATCTGTAATTTGACTGGGTTCGAGTCATAAAGGTTCGGGTTTCACGTCTTAACACAGCGACGGAAACTGTTAAACTGGTGATAATTTCATTCATTGAAAGACGTGCAATTATACACTTTGCGCATTTATTATGTTTTATTGTACAATTACAGTCGTATTCATATTCGTCTGTCTCTTATTTTGCACAGTTTATTGAAGTGTCACTCAAACGTGTGCTAAAATGTTGCAAACAGTTATACGATTGACTCAAAATGCGAGTAACAATTATTATTTGGTTGTGTTTTAGATGTGCTATAAATAAGATATTTAGATGTGCTATAAATAAGCTATTTATATACGTCGACTGAATTGTAATTGTTATAGCCTATCAAAGACCTTATTTCAAAGAATCTTTAGTATAGACCTAGGCCACCTGTAAGGCTATTAAAAATAATGTAATTATAGTTTCGTGATTCGAGTTTAATCCTGCTACAGTAAACCCCATACTGTAATTATCCAATAGGCCTATATTGCAAAAAAAAAACTACATTGTATACCCTACCTTTTAGTTTCTTTCTCGTGGATTAACATAGTGCAGTTTCTGGCCTATGAATTAATAATTGGATTAGTTGTACAAATCTAAGTAACATACAGTGACTTTCTAAGTACAACACGGATGACAGATGCCCGTGGCTAGGATCAAACCTCGGTCTATAGGATCATAGCGCCTCCAATTGAACTGTAAGACGTTGCTCGATTGTAGTATCCATAGGTGGTAATCTAATCCTGAACCTATTGAGTGATATTATGTTCAAATGTCCATGGCGAGATCCAAACCTCTGTCAATAGGATCACAAAGCTTTCATCGCAGTATATCTTGTATAGGCCTATCCATAGGGGGTGGTCGATCATCCTATATGACTTAACTTGCTGAGTGGTACACGCATGTGCACCGATTACAGATGCATATATGGCGAGGATTGAACCTAGGATCATGGCAATTATATAGTGAGTCGTCAAAATCAGTTCACGCGTCACATCGCGCCGCTCGCGCTCGGTTGATGAAGCCCATTCATAGCCACAGCCTCACAGTAGGTACGGTGACAGTTATGGTGACAGTCACAGGTATTGATGACAGGTGACAGCTGATACAGGTGAAATGTGACATGTGGTGATGTATTGGGGCGCTATCGGCCACCGCAACCACTTGACAGTTGACAGCTAGTGAATACGCGAACATCCGCCGGATTTTGGCGAGTGCCGCCCGTGATTTGCCCCGTCTCCTCACAGCTGGAAGTTTATCTTTCTATTGTACTAGGTTACTAGGTTATAATATTATTTTAATTATAACGCTATCATTCGTGGCTAAATGTTCAGTTCGTGTGGCTATCTGACGTATCAATTTGACAGCGACAGTTAGTGAATACATTGAGTATAGTGTAGCTAAAGTTAAATTTAATAACTTTTTGAGTTTTGAATTACAACCGACAAAACCGTATACAACTTTTGAGGGTAGTGTCACAAATTATATCGAACTTTTAGTTTATACGTTTAGTACTCGACAGTTTGTTGAATAGAATTGAACTAAATCTGTGTTGACAGTGATTTACAATCTTATAGACATTTGTAGTGGTTTGTGAATATTCAATATTGTGTACAATAATTATTGTAGTTTGCAGTAAAACTTCATGACTGTTGTACTATACGACGTTACAACACAAATACTTGAAAAGAAGGATTGTTTTCATAATAATTTATTCGTGAACTATCTTTGGATATCTAAAATTGTGTCGATAAATATTGCGAGGTTGCTTGACTCCAGGATTCCGTACCCAACACTAACGACTCCCGTCAATGATTGGCGGCCGCGTGAAGCCAGCCGTAACTGTGATCATGATTGGCTACTGACGTCGTGTTTACCCCGAACCAAACTGTGACTCTACGTTGAGGAATCAACCGGTTAACCGCAAATTCTGTGAGGTCTAGACTAATCGTTCCGTGGGATTGGCTGTTTTACAACGTTCGTCTATAAAATCCTCTGGAACTACGAAACGCATTCATTCGCTCTTGGAATAATTTTTTTATAGAATATATCATTTCTCGACAAATAGCATTTTTATTACTGCGTCGTATTTTACAAGTTTATGCCCGACATATAACGTCTTTACAAAAAGAACATTGCCCCTATTACATTTATTTAAATTGGATATTTCTTACTGTAATCGAAGAATTTTGTAAGCCGTTATAAATGTAGGAAATTCTGAAGTTGAGGCGATGAAATGGACTAGCATGGAGACTAAACACATGATAACGTTACGACTGTACGTCGTGCTATCAATGTTGACGCTGGGACGGTCCAGCAGAGAGGGATTACCCGACATAGCCCTACTACACACGACAGTTCGGCACATGTTGGGCTTCAAAGATCGACCAACTCTCCCGCCACCCACTCTGGATGTACCGCCATATATGACTCGACTGTATGATATGTATCGGGCCGGTGGTGTGACAGAAGAGGAGGGTGACACTGTACGCGGAATCTACCCACAAATTCGTGAGTAATTTTCTTAGAATTACCTTCTTTTTTTTAATTTCGAAGGGCGATTGCCGAGAGCGTCGGACATCAGATGCAATATAATTATGCAAACCTTTGGTGTCGCATAATGCCGAGTCCATATCGCCATTTAAAACGTATTATATGCAAACATATTGCCAAGCCCCTGGCGTATATATATATCAGTCTATATTGTAGCCAATTCGATTGGTATTTTCTTCCCGCATGAACCACTAGACCTAGCCTAATTTATAAGTACCCAGATAAGATCAAGAATAATTAATGATTAGTCCCTTATCATCTAAATCATTGTTGTGGGCGACATTATACCAGATCTCATTGAAGTTAAGTGACTCGTAGGCTACGTCTCGAGACTCTTGACATTGCTGTATGTCTTCACATTATCTTGGGTCCTTGCCATTATATAGTCCGTATAGAAAAGGGTATCCTACTGGCGGCTTGGGGGCCAGTCTGATCTACAGGGTCCTCTAATTCGGCCCACGACGGCTCATCGTCAAAATTAATGTTAAATTTTCCACATTTGTATATATTTGAAATCACAACGAATGCAAAAAGAGATCTTTTTCTAAGAATGCACGTGTAGATTTTTCATGTATATTAGGCTATGTGACTGGGTGTATAGGCCTACACAAATTTAGAAATTGTAGGCCTACAATTAATTTTGCAGCATTAATTCAGAGCGGCTGTGAAATAGTTGGTATACGTACGTGACTAAACGACCCGACACCAACGAATCGGGCACCCCTTGATACACGTAGATACGTAGGTATACGAGTAGGCCTAGTGCCATTTTTCATTAGGGGGACTTGTCACGAAATGTCGCGCACTGGCGATAAATGAGGGGTATATATGTGAGAAGGGGGCTCACGAGGCGTGACACTGTATGTCGTACACGACTACAAGCGCCGCGCATACACAACAGGCAATTAATCAACTTAGATTAATTTATTAGGTAGGCTAGGCTATAAACACATATGTCGTCCATTTATTGAACGCTTGAGTTTGGGAAGCTTTCGGTATCATTTTTATTCTACTTTTTGCGACGTGTCTTCCCGTCCCTCTCCCTCAAAGATGTAGACTGACGTAAAACTGTCGTCTACACGAGGTTTTAAAATGTCCTTTTTGCAATAGCGGCCCAGCATAGCTACATATACCTAACCAATCTTGCAAATTGCCTTTAAAGCATATCGCTTTGCACACAGTTAGAGTAATGTATATTAAAGATTTTCA
>WNLI01001920.1:0-12202 GCA_025802215.1 Wirenia argentea
AAGTGGGTTTGGTGTGTCTCGAACTGGGACCGTATTCGGATCAATCCGAGTTGATTCGGATTGGGGCGGCAATGTGTGAACGGCTTAAGTCAGAAAAGGACCTGGACCTGCTAGAGGTAGTGTGATATGGGCTACCCGGCTATGCTACAGGCAAATGTATCAATATTGGTGGGTTTGAATTCACTGCACTAGCCTATATGGTATAGATGTGCATTTTCAATAAGGAAAGGCAGAAAATGAATGTGGACAGAGCAGAGTTAATGTGACAATGTGACAAGGCCAGAAAAAGGATCTGGATCACTGGACCTTGCAGAGGTATTATGACATACTCTTATTTATGCAAGTGTATCAATGTGGGTGGGTTTAAATAACCTGCACTATATAGATGTACATTTTATGTAATAAATCGGAACGGACTGGTACATGCTTACCACATACACCTAAAATGAAAGCGCCCTGTTTATATACGAGAAAGTAACTCAAAATCTTGTGATCACTATTACAGTGATATTGACTCCACTAAAACAGACGTCTACACATAATGAAACAGTAAAAAAATCAAAACAGCGACACAAAAAAGGTTATAAACTGAGAATGGTCAACTTCTGCATTTGTTTCATTTTTGAAGTAGCAACTTAAACCTATGGGATGATGAAAGCAGAGACAAAGAAAATGACTCAGATGGAGAGTTTGGAGAATACGACAGCGACTCCAATCACTCCATCATACCATATAGGTAATACTTATTTGGGTTATGGTACTAACTGCATTGCTACAAAAAAATTAATGTCTGCATAGTGCTTATCCTACTACCTGCAACGGCTTTCCGGTTTCCCTAAGTTTCAGTCTAGCTTATAAATGTGTCTCGCAATCCATCGTTGAAGAACTTGTGCGTCCTGCAAATTATGAAACTTATTGAGTGGGAAGTTGAGAACAGATGAGTCTTCACGAAGTCATCACGAAGTAGAATGTAAGTATAGAACGTAGAATGTATGTATAGAACGTATGAAAGATTGGATGTACCACAACGACAAACACAACATGCCATTACAAAATACAAACATGATATTGTGCTCAATGATATTTTGGATAATATTACATAAATCTATTACAATTATAAAATAGTATGAGATACTGTAGGTATTTTTGTTTTACGCAAAGGATGGAAAAGATGTCATATCAATATATTATGACTGTAAAAGGTCTAAGAAAAACGGTATGATAATAAAGAAACAGGATCCTGTTGTGTTGACAGATAAGAGTATAAGATCAATTAGGAATCGCTACTGTTCATAAAATGAAGATGTCAATGCTTCCCATTTCTAACAGTTGCCTAATAGGGTGTAATATTGCCAGCTAGCAGCCTGTGACATCTTAGTTAAGCAACCGATAGGGGGTCTAGAGGCCAGCTAACTACACACACTTCCGCCACGACCCCGCAAACATCTAAAACGTATAAACAAAGAATTGCTAAATGAAGAATTGACAGGCAGGGTGCAAAAACTATGTTCTAGTCATCAACCGAGTGACAACCATGGCAGATTTTGTTGCCAGTAATGACACATCCAAAAACAGATGACCAAACAGAGTCAAAATCAGTGATCAGAGCTGAAGTGAACACGACACCCGGCCGCTCTACGCTCAACCTGGGCCAAACTAACAGGTTGTGACTACAGCATCAAGAAAGAGGATGGGGAGTGTGCGTCAGACTGCGTTAAATGTGTATCCCAAGAAGAGGAGCCTACTGGAATGGACATAAATGTCTTTCAAATAGGAGGGAATGACTTAGACAAGTGTGGCATGTACCCGACTCGTGTTACAAGTGACATATACACTTGTGTATAATTTATTATTACATCTATTGGTGTAAAATGCATTGCTGTATGCCATATTATGAAAAATACAGTAGGAAAATTCTAAATTCCACACGCCTAAAACAAAAGTGCCCTGTTTAGGCATAAGAAAGTAACTCAGAATCTCATGATTAACTCCAGTAAACCAGACAACGACACGTGACATAATGAAACCGCAACAAAACCAAAACATCTTTTACCGTCCATAAGGGAGTGACTCCTACACCTGAACTGCGAATGAAGAGAGTCGGATAGTGAATGTGTGGATGATATAATTAATTTATCAATGTTACCTCTTAAGTTTTCTCTAAGTTACCTAGTCTTAGATATGGCTCTTAGATATGGCTCTCACTGAATATTTCAATACGTCGTTGGAGAACTTGAGCGATCTGCAAATTCTGCAACTTATTGAGTGGAAAAGGACGAGACTTGGAGAAGTATTGTATAATGTAAACTTGTGGACCCGTATACAATATCATAGAGTCGAGTACCACAATGACTTTGCTCTGTACACAAGATATTTTTCAAGCCAACTGTTTGATATCGAGACGGTGGGACGTACTAGATTACCTAATCAACATGGAGACAATGCCCACATGGTAACACCTATTATATTTGTGGATTCAAAATTCATGTCATATTATGTAATACCCACACCATATTATACGAAATGTACAGCTGTTCATCTGTTAAATTGTGTTTATACAAAGATTGCCGCAGCAAACCCGAATGTAGTTTCAACATGTGTACTTTGTAGTAATAAGTATTTAAGATATCATCAAAATCAAATTATGAGACGTAGTCATTTATATCATCAAACTGTAACCAAAATTTATATATAAAAATTGCGATACATAAATTGTAGCAGATATCTTCTCTTCACCACGAATCTGGAGGAGCCAGGAATGATGCGGACATCAAGCAGTTCGCCAAGGCGCTGAGGTTCGCTATGTCCAAGGGCGAACCATCATTCTCCACAAAGACCTGGATCACCTGAAGCTCGTCACTCGACGATAGAATCCAGATAACTACGAACGAGCTAGATCGTTTGTTTAGGAAACCAGATTCTGTTTATTGTTTTCTCCTAGATATCATCAAAATCAAATTATGAGACGTAGTCATTTATATCATCAACGTTATCATTTTTGTAACACCAATATTGAATGAAATTTGTATGATAAAGCCAAAAGTGAACCGATTAATTGTGTTTAGTGATGGGCCCACAAGTCAATTTTTTCTTCTTATTCACGCTTACATTTCAACTTGGATTTACAAGTGTGGAATGGAATTTACACGAAAGTTCACATGGGTAGGGGGTACCTGATGGGATTGGTTCATGTGTGAAATGAAATGAAATAAAAGATTGTACTGATGATCCAAATGCTTTTTTTGGCAATATGAATATCTTAACTTTTGGAGATTTATACCAATTAAAACCAGTGTTTGGTTCGTATATATTTAAGAGTAATTCTCGGTCACTAAATCACTTGTGAAAAAGGCTATTTTATCCAGTATTTTTAACTTCAAATCATAGACAATCTAGTGATAATCAATTCACTTGTTTACTTAATAATATACGTGTAGCAATGCCGACCTCCGCAGACTTAAAATTGCTTGATTCTCGAATAATGACACAGGATGAAACTCAAAATGAACCATTTACCCAGGCACTTCGAATATTTTAGTGCATTTCAGAGCATTTACATAATCCGGTTGATAAATTTAACAAACACACAGAAAGAAAGAATAATGTTTGGGAGGCCATTGCACAAGAAATGTGTCTACTGTTCTAGACCTCTACACAACAAGCAAAGAACCAGCAGACCTAACATCGAAACTGACGGAGCACAATCCCGAAGAAACAGATGTGTGTATTAACATAGAACGATTACCAATATTTGAGGTAATGTGGATTTAAATGCCTTGTCAAAGCACACCGTAGATGTCACACATACAATAGTAGTAATGCCAGGGGTAGGTGATTTTGATTTAACGATATTAGGTAACAGCCTAATCGGTAACCGTTGTTGGGTGATGTAAGTTATTTGTGATTGGAATTTGGTGCACAACACTAATGAAGAAAAAGACACTTTAACCGAATTCATACATAGACCCTAACAAATGCGTACAATGTCTCATTGTTAAAGTCCTCATCTTCACCCTAGGTAAAGACAAGTGGACATGTGTTAAAACTTGTCAATAATTCATTATAACGTCATATATTTTACATACATTTATAGAAATAGCTAGTAATGAAAAATATGTAGCACCAGTGTATCACAACATGTACCGATCATTGCCACGCTGCCCTTTTTAAATATTAAAAAAATACATCACTGATTCACTTATAACAAAGCAATGTTCAATAATGACAACAGAATATCATTCCCAATCTGGAAATGGTGACTGAACAAAGTACCCAACAACCCATCCCCTAGCAACCAGCCCTCATCTATGCATGACAATGGAGAGAAGGAAAATCAATGTTTTGCGCAATCATTGTTTATTTGAAAGGCCATACAAAACTATATAGTTGGTCATAGAATGACTATAGAAAGATTAAATTAAATATTCATGTAACGTTGCTGTTGTCTACGATAACAACTGGTGGTTGGGACAAGATTGCACATAGCAACTGCTATAATGGTAAGTTACGCTACATATAAGAAGGTGTAGTCAACCTCAAATATCACTTCACAAACCAAATTGTGTGATAGTCGCTTATATCAAATTGCATCTGCGTTAGAACCATTGTAAAATCAAACTTTCGAATTGAATCAATTTTCTTACAGAGAAAAGAACACAAATATAGATCTTACACAAGGAGGAATTATCTCCAGGAGAGATTGTTGCAAACATTGGTGTCAGTCAAATGGCAGTGGTTAAAGCCATAAAACAAGGTCGGGACAAAATTATGTCCAAGTCACGTCCTGACTCGGGCCGACCAAAATCAACAAACAGTAGATTGGACAATTTGAACTCCATTGAGTGCTAGCAGCATTGTCTAATGTCTATACAAATTCAGCGCGCGCTCTATGAGTCAACATTTCATAATCCAAAAATAATGTGCAAACTGACAGACCTAGTACACAATTCGTTCCGAATACAACTGTCAAAAGGAGATATTATGTCACTTTGAATGTAGAGGATTATAGGATGATCACAGCCACAAAAATATGCATGTTAAATACCAAATATGAAAAGCATCCCCCACTGGCACGTGACAGTTGTGGTGTCCTTTATCGTACAAGAAGATGTGTGCGCCTCAATTAAAAACTCACCATGTTGTGTCAAGCCAAACGGGACATCTCGAAGATCCTGCATGTGGGACAAGAAGGGAAAACCATCCCTGTGAAAAATATTGTGAATGGTCTAGTTGAACATTCGTCTCATTTTTTGAAAGAACTAGTTATTACGAAGTAATAAGTTATTAATTTTCTGTAAGATCTCGATTACTGTAAATCATGTCTCTCGTTGGCAGTTTTATTCCATCGCTGGAAAGTTTATGCCTCCTCCAGATATTGGACTTGGTAGAACTGGAAAGAATGAACCTAGAGTCCTAGATGATGACTATTGTGTAAGTAGGCGTATATTTAATATGGTCGAGTGGATGTACCACAATGATGTCGGTTTATATAATCAAGAACTATTCATTCATACCCACTGTCTAGCTTTTGTCGACATTCTAGCTTTTGTCGCCGACCTGATGACATCGCCGTCAACAACGGCTTGTACATGTCGTGCTATTGTATAGTGCCATAGTAAAATATAGGCATTGTATACTGATAGTGCGTATAGTACTGGACATAGCCTATAATAGTATACTTGTGATAGCCTTGCGATAGCCTATAAGAGTATAATATTATTTTGGAACTGTATAAACGGAATTAACTTGATAATTAACGTGATAATTAACGTGATAATTAGGCTACGTTAATTAAAGTGACTGTGGTGATTAGCTCTACTGTTAGGCTAGCCCTTTCTGCTAAATAAAGTGGTGTAGGCTATCAGTATGACTGCTCGAGCATAAGTGATCTACGATTGTTCGTGGACGCATCAAGCAGTCTGTCGGCTTTTATGCGGCGTCATACAGAATTTATGCCGGAACTGGTGGGCATCAGACAGTGCAAGGATCGCACGACAACGAACGCCAACAGGAGTGTGAGGTCTGTGTGATTGTATGCCCAATATATCTGCTTTCTGAATGCACAGATGCGATAAAAACGTGACACACGCGTAATATTTCAGACGGTCGTTCCTCAACTAACCGATTTCCAAAAAAACGAGTGAATATTATTAATATTAATTACAATTATTTGAACTGTAAATAAATATATGAATGAATGAATAGACTATGAACTCATTGAACTGTAATATGTAATATGCGTTTGTGTACAATTAATATTGTACAGTTTTACAATCAAGAGGAGATGTCATCGCATCGTTGTGCACAGTCCCATCATGAATCACGACCTCGGTATTTGTGTCGCATTACTGCTTATTGGATGTGACCATAAACATCCAAAACAGGACTCCTGTCACACGTTTCCGTAATTGTCGAGTAGCCAAACCAGGAAGTAAAAAAATTCATGCAAACACTACTTCCGGTGTTAGCTGTCAAAATTTACTTGGCTAAAACATTGAAAATAATCTGAATTGATGTTTAAAATGGATCAAGAGTTAATTTAAGAGTTTTGTAATACTTCAGATAGTGAAGTGGTGCTAAACTGGGAGGTGACCATTGTGGAGTCTGTACATCTAGAACCAAGGGATTGGCATTCAGTTGACTTCCAAAACTCGCCAAACACAAAGAGTGGAGAGCTCAGTTGATAGTGAAAATAAACAGATGTGACAAAGAGTTTAATGTTGAAACGGCCAAAATATGCTCCAGACATTTTCTACCAGAATGCTCATTGGTGAGTTGAAAGATCTGTTTAAAATAGTCTAGTACTGACTCACTGAGCCCTATGTAGCTGATGAAAGCGTTTGCACGAAAAGACAAGGGGATGTGATGGCATCCCACCATGATCCGACTGCACGACACAAAACCGGCGCGTTGAAATTGCCTGGCGAATCGACATTGCAGGATTACACCAATGTGATCCACCCAGAAGCTGGCTACAATAAACTCATCTTTGAAGAATTGAAGACTACAACCGCAAAACTCAAAGAGCATGAGCGCTACGTCATATTACTCCACGATGAAATGAGTATCAAGTCGGATCTCGTCTACGACGGTAGAAGCAATGAAGTGATTGGCTTCATCGACAAGCCGAAAGACAACACCCCTGTTCTGTCATCCCATGTTCTGGATTTCTTCGCTATCAATACAAATTTACGTCAGAGTGTTGCGTATTTTCCTACCACTACTGCCAACTCGTCTCAACTCTATTGATTGTTCTGGCGTATTGTTGGCTATTTGGAGAGAACCCGCGGACTAAAAGTAATCGCTTCAACATCGGACAAGGCGTCCCCAAACCAGCGACTATACTCAATGCAAGGAAACTTTGTTACAAGACAAAGAACATCTTTGCCACCGAACGAGACATGTATATATTTTATGTCTGATGCACACCATCTGATCAAGACTATTCGAAATAATCTGTACAGCTCTGGCAGGGGGAAGGCAACACGGCGCTCCCGTAATGACGTCTTACCCGTAACGCGTTTCTTGAAATCATATCGAATGTCCAATGAAAAAATATTCTAAATGTATTGAACCATTTTCAACCAATGAAAATATTCGGTACCTAACATGACGATAAAGATGTTGATGTAGATATTGATGTGATCAATGGCTGGATGAAGGTGGATTCGGAGCCACTTGTAGCTAGCACCGTTTACTGGAACCGTTGGACTTATTACTTGCTTCTACGACTGGCAACGAACCCTTGGATTTTTTAATGTTTTATTTGACAAACAAATGTGAGAACGATTAGTTCAGGAAACCAATAGATACGTGGCAGATAAGAAAAATAAGACCATTTAAAAAAAATCTCTAGACTACACAAGAGGGTCGATGTGACCGTTGACGAGATGAAGGTGGGAAATTACAAATTAGCACCTGTGACACCTGTCACAAAATTTACCTGTCAGAATATTACAATGTCTTATTATGTATATGGGGTTCTTGTGGTCCTGGGTTATTTAGATTTGACTTAGGTCGTTGTAGAGGATCAGTAAATTATTAATGCGACAGTGTATTTTTGTTTTCAATAAATTTAAATATCAATTCTGATCAATGTATCAAGAGTGATCACTATATTGAGTGTGAACAATGTATCAAGTGTGGAAAATGTATCAAGTGTGATCGATGTATCAAGTGTGATCACTATATTGAGCTAATGAAATGCTGAAACACAATCTAACTATTGTGGGTACTATCCGCAAAAACAAGAGGGAAATTCCTTCTGAATTCCAAGCGGGTACACAAAGAGCCGTCAAAAGCTCAGTGTTTGGTTTCAACGATAATGCGACATTAGTTTTGTACATGCCGAAGAAAAACAGAGCAGTAGTCCTCCTCTCAACAATGAATCACAGGGATCAGGTCGACAAGGATAACAAGAGTAAACCCACAATTATCCTGGACTATAATGCCACAAAAGGAGGAGTGGAAACAGCTGACAGGCTCGTATCAGCATATTCAGTGAAACGTAAAGTGAATCGATGGCCCGTATCCTGCTTCAATGTACTTTATCTCACCTGCATAAACACGTTCATCGTCTGGATAGCAAACAACCCACGATGGAATGAGAAGAAACACTACAAACGCAGACTGTTCCTGGAAGACATAGAGAGGCTTCTAGTTACTCCAGTTGTAACGTTAAGAGCAAGCTGTCCTCAGCAAGGGTGTGTTCGGCTGTTCGCCGTGCAATCATCGCTGCAGGGTTTCCGATCATGTTTGTTGAACGACAGGAAACAGAAGGAAAGAAGCGCTGATGTCACATGTGTGGGAAAGCTGACCGTAAAACCTCGTGAAGATGTAATGACTGTCACCGTACTAATTTCGTAATATCATAGTTTAATGATAGAGATCAATTAGTAGAATATTATATATAGCCTACATAGTACATAGTCACATAGTCTACGGTCATAGTCAACACATTTATCCATTTCACGCCTCCAATAGTTGAAGGGATCTAACCCTATATTTTAGCAGTGATTTCCCTTTGCGCGGGTATAGATTCACCAAGGGACGTTACTGCATACCATAGCCGCATCCAAAGATCTTACGATACACGCCTACAGCCGTCACTCAGTATTATTGGAAACACCTATTAATTTATCCCGACGTTCGCTGGCCCTATCGCAGCCGCCCTGTACGATATACACGCCTCTTTACACCACGCGCCCTGCAATTTTCACGCGAGCGGACACACGAAAATTATATTTTGGCCGGCATACTGAAATCTTCTAAATTCAATGGTTTAACTTGATTAATCTTAATATTGCAAGTAAAATTCGAACAGTAAAAGCATAAAACGTGTCCATTGCAAATTTGTTATACCAACCACATAATTCCCGATTTCTCCCGCCCACATATACCAGGTTCTGGTGTTACGAAGAAATAAAAGATCCATACTAATTTAAAGCAAGTCTTCTGTTCTTGCGCCTTACGATATATGGCGGAGAACCGAACTCTTTACCACCTGGAAGTACCAATGCTCACCATCGGAAGTCTCCCCATGATCTTGTGAAATCGCGCTTTGCCAACAAACCGACAGAAAGAAGAAGAGAACGAGCCAGACAAGAACGATCTAGACGTTGAAGACACCCACACTGACAGAATGAACCGTACAGTAACACTCAAGCCTTTCAACTCAACAACAGACGATCCGACATCGTGTGACTAAAGGCTGCCATATCCCCACCATCGTTTCAGATTATCGGGCCGTTCCCACACTATCCAATCTCCTGGATGTAACTTAATAAACCCCACGACTGTATCCTTGATTGGTGACGATGATCCGGCTCAGAACCCACAGATATCTACGTGGAATGCTCGCTCAGTGTCGCAGCCTGCTGGGGAGTCCGTCCATCGCAAACTTCGATGATAGGGACTTCCAAATTACGCTACGGTGGTCTAATCGGAAAGATATGGTAGTCCTCAAATTCATTCGATCTGGATGTATCAATGTATCAAACGTGATCAATGTATCAAACGTGATCAATGTATCAAACGTGATCAATACGTTATCTGTAAGTACCATCTGATTTCAAAAAGAACAATGGTAGACCTAGGCCTACTACAACATAATAGGGCAAGCCTGTGTAATCAAGGTCACGAGAGAACAATCCACTGGCTATACGAATTTATAATTCTAATGATAATTAATATGGTATAAATAGTTCGATCTCGAAGTATTATTCACCAGTTTTTTACGAGTAAAAATCTGTACGACAACTCATCGAAAACTCATCGAATTTAATCTAAAACATGGAAGGAATCGCGAATTTTATCAGAAGAATCGCACTATTTGTGTATCTGATGATTGTCAGATTCGTGCTGTGGTTTCGGAAAGCAGCTGTTGAGGACGAGGAAATAGTGGACTGGTCGAGTTGGTATTACGCCGATTCGAGCCCAATGCCTAATGGATTGTCTGGGGTAACTCTATTTAAGTTAGCCTATATTGCGGCATATCCATATATATGACCTAATTAACTAGACATGCAGCACGTAATATTAGTACACTCATATAATGCGATTATTCATTAAAACGATATTACTCCAATAACATATATCACAATAACTATCGGTTATAATCCGATCTTAAAAATAACTCCAGATTTCTGACTGTGTTCGTAACCATAGTTTGATCAATATATCAAACGTGCTCAATGTATCAAGAATAATGAATGTATCAAAATTTTAATGTGTAGTGTATCAAGTGTATCAATGTGTTATTATATATAAAGAAATATATTTAAACCCTTTAAACCTTTCTTAAGATGAAAGAAATTACATTTGGATATGTAATGGATTCATAACTTTGTGGATAAACAGCAACACTAAAATTAGACCTTTTAGAAGGTAAAGATTGATGAAGCATGATGTTTGCATGTCTGTACGGTACTGAGGACATGGTTTCACGTCGATATGGCACCTGATGATTTGATATGGCATTGAGGACATGAGTGGAGAGAGATAGAAGTGACGTCACTGATATTGTATCACACAGAACTGATGTTTGCATGTCGATATGGCACTGAGAGCATGGACCGCATGGTTTGACAAAGACCTGATGTTAATAATGCACACTTTGTTAACATGTTTGCACATCAATGTGTCAAAATGGCAGACCTTTGCGAGTAATGGTCATGGGTTATATCGTTGTGTAAGAATGATGAAAATATGAGCAATTTAAAGAGAAAGTTTATTATACAACTAATTATAGTACAATACAGTACAAAACTATAGTCTAAGATCGAAGTACTTTTGAATGTACTAATAATAATAAAGTATTTTGATAAGTGATATACTGTAATGTTTACGATTACAAGACGACCCTATAACCAGCTGGCCACGGCGGCCATCTTGGAATAACCTTGCTATTTTCCCTAACATTACCATTTTTTGACACAATGTGCGGAATTTGTTGAATTTCTTGATAGGCATATTTAAATTGTAAATCTCGTGGCACCTGGGGGTCATTTTAAGCAAAATCCAACATGGCCGACACCAGTTTTATTTTTCAGGTGCTACATTAAAATGACTGTCGTTATTTCATTTGTTTACTGATATGGGTATGCAAGGCATCAAATGAAAGGTAATTGAATACTATGTGACGTCACGTGAACAAATATCCCGATCCTTTGTGACGTCATATTCTAATTTGCGTTGTTTTATCAGATTTTGAAAATAGCGATTTTTTGGTTCAAATTTTAAATTGAAATAGCAACAGTTTTGTTAATAAGTGAAGTTAATCAGCACGTATGATACATATATATTGAGTTTATGTCAGTTAATAGGCTGTATGCATGTTTTTGTGATATAGTAATATTTTCGTCGTAATATAGTTCTTTTGCACAAACCATAACATCGCTATATAACGCTATATTTTAATAAATATTTAGCGTGTACTTGATGCTTCTTATGACGCCCTGTACACACCATGGTAAAAAATATGTATGTTGAGTACTTTGCGCAAAAATTCAAGATGGCCGCCTTAAATGAAAAATTTACTTAATATCTTCTCTTATGGGCGAACGTTAAACACAATTATGATATCAATTTATATGTAGTTGAAGTCGCAAAATTCAATAGTAGTAGAGAAATATCCAATAGTGGTATAAAAAATATCTATGTTGAATTACTTTGCCAAAAAAATCCAAGATGGCCGCAATAAAAA
>WNLI01002031.1:0-12201 GCA_025802215.1 Wirenia argentea
ATGAGATGGCTGACCGTATGATTTCATGCACCATGTCGTTCCAGTATGTCTATAATATACTATGTAGAAATTTTTTGTCAAAATTACTGTATGTTTTTGCGTGGGTAGTTTAGATAAATCGTTGCGACATTAAAATTACGTTGTCTGTTTGAACCCTCGCATAGTACGTATAGGTTACGGAATAGACACTCGAGATGCCTTTTTTCGAATTCGCCATGTCCGACTTACACAAAATTGATTTTTTTTTCATTTAATAATAATTTGTTGTTGAGTTATTGCCGATCATAACCGATGCATCTCACCGCCATGGTAAAAGTATGCTGTCTTTATGACGTCACAATAGGTTGTTGTACCATTCCAAACATTTAGCAAATTCACAGGATGATAGAGGATACATTGCTGTTTATAAAAATATCACTCGCTATAAAACCGCAAACTGTTTAAGGTTCGGTGGTTATGAGCCATGATTTGACTGTACTGCATGGTTTATACGTGAAAAGGACATCTTCATATTATTGTACATGGTCATATTCCTATGAAAGTTTGAACGTTGTGAATAGTGAAATTATTGTAAATGTATACTGGTCAAAAAAATTTATATTTTTTATATGTAGCGCGTTTCTTTTTTTGACCAGTACGTATAGTAAACGTACCCCTGTTTGTTACGAATGAGGCCGGAGGCAGGTGTGATCTTTGCTGTTGATGCGTTGTTGCGTTCCTGAATGTAATCCCGTAGAGCCTTCAGTCCTTCATACAGAATGGCCAACACGGCTGTGGCAATACACCCTCCTGCCAAGTCTGCAGACATGAGGAACACACTGTAGGCATGCATAGGTTATGCCCAACCAGATAGAGAGTTTATGTTCAAGTTTATAATTATTTCAGTGATATCAATGGTATATCAAGTCCGTAGCCTAGCCTATACCATCAATTAATATTCCATCAAACAGGTATTTCATCAATAATCAATCACTAAATCGGACAATCTACCAATCACTGAAACTAGCATAGGCCAAATCAAATAATGCAATCATTCTATCTGTTGAATAATCAATCGATCGATCAAGACATTGCATCATTCCAACAAACACGCAAACAAACAAACAAACAAACGGTCAAACAATCAAGAAAACAACTACAGTATAGACCTATGTACGAGATAGCTTCAAATACTCTATCAATTTGAGTGTTTGAAACTTTCTTGTATTGTCTAGCAGTATAGGCCTGTCAATTTGACAAATCAGTCAATCAATCAGTCAGTCAGTCAGTCACACAAATCAGTCGTGAAATCACAAATTTGTCTTTGACTTCGTACGTAGAAAAAGCTACCGTAGCCTACCGTACTTTTTATGAGTAGTAGTATAGTAGGGGTAGGAGTAGTATAGGCCTACTGTAAAGTACGTACGGGCATCTGAGGTGATGCAGAGCTGTCGGAAGAGGATATACACTTGGTTTTGGACGTGAAAGTACATCTGAAACATAATATACACGCTAAAACGTCACGAACACGTACGGTAAAACAACGTCACGAACACGTACGGTAAAACAGCGTCACGAACACGAACGGTAAAATAACGTATCGGCCGAGAACGGTAAAACAGCGTCTCGATCAAAAACTGTAAACGTCTCGATCAAGAATGGTAAGATATTGTCTCGGTCAAGAACGGTAAAACTGCGTCTCGACCGAGAACGGTAAAACAGCATCTTGATCAAAAACTGTAAATGTCTCGATCGAGAATGGTAAGACACTATCTCGGTCAAAAACTTTAAAACAGCGTCTCGGTCAAGAACATGCAGGTGATAGCCTAGACTCGGTGTATACAACGTGAAACCTATACTTGATCGTAATAATAGTAACAGAAAAAGTTGCAGAGCTTAAAAAGCATGTCCATATACGAACCTAATGAGCCTATATGGATGTAAGAAAGCTATACAGTCACAATATATTAACAGAAGGTCATGATTATAAGCGAATTGTTAGCTACAGTAGTTTATCAATAATACTGTATGTAGGTATATTATACATTGTATATATAATCTATATATATTAACAACTTACAAACATTTCTTCGCTGCACACGTCGTCGAGCTGAAACAAAATTTAAATTTACTAAGCAACATACAGTAATATACATGTACTGTTCACTACATGTATTATACATATGCTAACGTTTTCTGAAATGGATATAGGTATAGGCTATGCAATAATTATTATTGTGAAGTTCATACAATGGAATTCCTGGCGTGGTGGACGAGAGTAGTACCTCTGATTTTGTGCCAAATTACCTGATAATCACCGTTCGACGTCGCCATGACAGGTGATTAGGCCTACGTTATTTTATAATGGTGAAATAGACTATACTTAATTGTGGTATGGCATGGATATTTGGACGAGTAGAAATCAAAACGTTGAACATTGTTGGCTGGACTTTTTATTCAGTTCGGACATAGTCTACAGCGAACGCGCGCAGTACGACGGTTTAAAGTGCGGTATACTGAAGCGTGGACAGCCATAATAATGGTCCAATATCTCGACGACAGCCAGAAGACGCTAGTAGAATTCCTATACGAAAGATAGGCCACAAACTTGTCGGATGCCCAAATCTTCGAGAAATCAATTATTATTATTTTATTATTATATATTTTATTGTTAAACTGTAGAATACAGTATACAATTATAGAAGCGGTATACATTTATATATACAGAGTTGTAAACTATGTACAAACGAGTATAGATTATAAGGTATCGTAACGTGGTATTCCACGAAAATGCCAACACACATTCAAGCCTGTCTTAGAGGTCCATTGACACCATTCATAATATACTAGGGCACATACATTAACAAAAAAACAGCTATTTTGAGCGATCTTTAAGAATTCATATAGTTGATACACGTGTATAGGTTATGTACACAAATTTCAAACTTCAAATTTTATATTCCAAACTTCAAATTCTAAATTTCATAGACTATACCAAAAATTCAGACTCCAATTTCAAATTCCAAATTTTACATCCGAATTTCACAATTTGTCAGGTCCGATTTGCCACTAGTCCTGTGTCGTAGGATGATAAAGGCTGCTTATATATATATATATATTCTTAAACTGTAGAATACAGTATACAATATTAGAAACGGTATATAAAGTTATATGGGCAAACCTGTAAACTATGTACAAAAGGGTATAGAAAAAATATCGTGGAATTCCACGAAAATGCCAACACACATTCAAGTCTATTCAAGGCCCATTGACACCATACATAATACACTAGCCAGGACACATAGATTCCCAAAAAGGCAATTTGAAGCGATATGTGAGTATTAATATAGTTGATACAGTACATATTATGTAGAGGCTATGTACACATATTTCAAATTTGTAATTCCAAACACCAAATTTCAAATGCCAAATTCCTGATTCCAATTCCAAATTTTAAACTCCAAATTTCAAACTTCAATTGTCAGATTCCAGATTTCAAATTCCAAACTCCAAATTTCAAGCTTCACATTTCCAATTCAAATAATAAGATTCTATACTCCAAATTTGACATTCCAAATTCCACATTACCAGACTCAACTTTAATTTAATCTCCAAATTTCACATTTTGTCGGTCCGGTTTACTACTAGTCATGTGTCGTAGGACCATTGAGGGCTGCTTGTTTTAATACCAGCTATCATTATAAGTATATTGATGCAGAGTATTGCTATTCTGTACAGTATAACAATTAATTATCTCCCCAGATTACCTATACATTGTCTAAGCAATAATTGTACAATTATACATTATATAACAATTTAAAACGCATTATATACACGCCTAATAAAGTAATGGTGACCGGAAACGATGTTACCCACATGCGCATTGTCTACATTTTAACTTACCGCAGAGTAAATGCGAGGGATTTTATACGCTGTTTTTGGTCGCTAGAACCGTTTCAATAGTAGGTAGGCGTAAAATTATTCCCAATTGTGCATAGTCGCCTACATTTGATTACGATAGTATTATCATCGTGCATGGCAACATAATCTAAACTGGTTAACATGAATTGTCATTTGGGAACCATAGTTTCCGGACACTGAGTAGAACGATTTGTGCGGCGTGTCATCACACGAGAGATTCTCCTCACATAACCCGAGGGGAAGCCGAGTGGTATTATGAAAATCTCCGGTGTCATACCACGCCGTGTTCATCGCTCCTTGTTTTCTTAAAGATATTATATTACATGATATATTATAATATAACACACACACATATATATGCCTAACAATAATGGAGAGAAGGAGCTACATGGATGTATATACAATAGACAACCGTTCAATCGTTATTTGGTAACATTATGGTATCTGTTCGTAATTTTAGTGCATGTGTTATGTATTTCCCCAAATGTTTGCAATACATATCTTGAAATAGGCATATCAGTTTACGAGGTGTGGGCCAATGGCAAAAGTATTTCGGTAAATGCGCAATGCGAAGATGACGCAAAGTAGGACAGACTAAAATGAAATGGTACTCGTCCTCGATCGCACCCATGTTACATATTTTACATAAGCGTAGGTTTCTCTCTCGTCGTCCATGCCTTCCCGCTTCGATTTCAAGGCTATGTGCAGAACAGCGAATCCTAGTTAAGTTTACGCGCCAATTATCTATCGAGACTAAATTCAGATAATTTTCGTATCCAAATGTTATTTTAATTTCTTTGTACAGCGATAATCTAGAGCTACTCTGAATATCTTGAAGCCATTCTTGTTCGTAATGGTCCTTTAGACGGCGTTTAATTTTATCTAATTGTGTACTAGTGCAGACTTGCATATTCCATATGTAACCAAATCCTAATTTTTCTATTAGATTTTTCACATGGTTAGCCCATAACTTGTTGCTTTGATTTGCATATTCGATTAAGTATCGGTATATTGAAGCCAGTACCACGTCGCTATCAGAATTACTGACCATTACTAGCCGTCTCCAGTATGTTAGTATCCTCTGTTCGCATATACATTTGACTTTGTATATACCTGTTTCACCAAGGACACATACATTAGAGGTGCTTGTTCGCACCTTCAGTATCGACTTTAGTATTTTCATTTGCAATGATTCAATCTGTTGAATATTTGCAGAACCCCATATTTCACAAGCATATAACATTGTCGATAAAATAACGGAGTTATATACATTTAGTTTATTTTCTATGCACAGCTCTTTACTATATAGAATGTCGTTAGAAGCATACATACTTCTCCGCCCTTTCTTTGTGAGATTTGTGATATTTTCCGACCAATTCCCATTGTACGAAAACAGCGTACCAAGATAGTTATACTGTTCAGTGGTTTCAACTTCCTGGTTATTGTATGACCATTTAAAGTTTTTAGATGAACGACGTTTTTCAAATTTAACTATCTTTGTTTTTGAGACATTGATCTGGAGATCCCATCGGGCGCAATAGTTCTCCAGATTGTTTAACTGGGTTTGTAAACCTTCCGGAGTTGTCGAAACAAGAACTGTATCGTCTGCGTACATGAGGCAGTGAATGTAAAGGTCGTCGATGGCGACTGGATCAATGCTACCTATTGCGGTCTGCTCAGGTAGGTCATTAACAAACAAAAGGAACATTAGGGAGGATAGTGGCGCTCCTTGTATAACACCGGAATCAATATCAAATGATTCAGACAATTTTCCTTCGAATTTCACGCACCCCTTAACTTGGGAATACATAGCGGAAATGAGTCCCACTATATGCTTACTAAAACCGTTGTTCATGAGTTTGTTAACTAGATATTTTCTATTAACCGAGTCGAAGGCTTTTCTCATGTCAACGAAACATGCGTATAATTTGCGTTTTGCTTCGAAACTACGTTGGATTAATGTGTTTAATATAAAGATGCAATCTGTCGTACGACGATTTGTTCGGAAGCCGTATTGGAATGGACTCACGATGGCATTGTTTTCTGACCACGTAGTACAACGTTCGTTTATTACAGACGTGAATATCTTGCCTCCTTCGCTTGTTAGTCCAATTCCTCGAACGTCATCAACGCTCGTTGGTTCGTTCTTCTTAGGTATTGGCACTATCATCGAATGAGACCACGAATCAGGGAAGATACCAGTACTAAGAATATCATTAAATAAGGTTTTTAATATTGGTAATATGATATCGATGGAGTGCATAAACATTTCTGATGTTAATTTATCAGCGCCACCACTTTTATTTACCTTACGTTTTTTAACAACGTGCAATATTTCCTCGTCTGTAATGGGTCTGTCAAGGTCGTCAATGTAACCATTGCAGACCGTTGAATACATAGTACATTCACTGCTCTCATCATCCTCACATTTAAATAGGGCGGAGAAGTGACAATATAAATTAGACATGGTGAAGGTATCACTATTAAGTGATTTTTTGGAAACTGGATTTAACGCCTTGATCGACGACCAAAATTGTTTGACGTTAGTTTTCGCTAGCTGAGCTATATGCTTCTTCCTCACTCTATTGTGTTTTCCTTTCGTAACTTTTACTAATTGGTTGTATGCATTACGAGAATCAAGATATTCAGAGCGAGTAATACTTCCATTTTTGAACTTACGTTGATTTGATCGAAACAGGTTCCTCTTGTTTTTGCATTCGTCATTAAACCATTCGTTATTTCTATTTTCGTTTTTTAAACGGGTTAGACAGGCATTCTTAGCGCACGTAACTAATGTTTGAGATAATCGATCAATATTTACGTCGGAATCGAGATCAGGAAGTAGATCTGGACCAGAAAGAGAACTATTTGCTAAGGCCGATCGGAAGGACGTTATGTTGTCATTGGACCACACCATCAGTTTACGAGATTTTTGTCTTGGCAAAGCACGGGTTGGACTAGGTACGTTTGCCAAGAAATTAAAACTCAAAATAGCATGATCAGAAAATTCTTTAAATTGAGATACCGTTAACGATGTAAATAAATGTAAAATTGAATCGTCACATATAGCATAATCGTTTACACTCTGTCCCTTAGCATTACAGAAAGTGTAATCGCCATCGAAACGAAGGTCTCCTATGTTCATACCGTTTAGTATGTTTAGGTGACAAACGTGACATAGATCCAGTATACGTCTACCGAATGTATTTACTGTTTTGTCTT
Organism: Wirenia argentea; assembly: GCA_025802215.1. Taxonomy (NCBI): domain Eukaryota; kingdom Metazoa; phylum Mollusca; class Solenogastres; order Pholidoskepia; family Gymnomeniidae; genus Wirenia; species Wirenia argentea. The sequence goes on from WNLI01002031.1 coordinate 7,123, forward strand.
TAGAATTTCGTGTGTAGTGAGTAACTGAAACATTCGCTTCCTCGTTCTCAAATTGAGAATTGTAATGGTCTACTTCAAGTACACGAGTGGAAACATCCCTGCCCGTAAGCGACCCTGTGCGGCCGTTAAAATCTCCACAAATTAGGATATTACCAGTTTCCTTGAGTTTCTTAATACATAGTTCAAGCATTAAAAAACAATCTATATTCTCATTATACCTATAGTAAGTTGATTTTTCGTGTGGAATATACACCAATAGTATAAAAAGGGGTTGCTTTAATTTGAAAAATATATGATCCAGTTTGACAATAATAGAAAAATCGTTGTTGAAATCAATTCTCGATATTCCCTTGCTTAATTCTTCTTTAAACCAAATCAATAGCCCTCCACTTCCTACAGTGGCAGATTTCAGGCTTTTGAATTTATCCACTCTAAAAAATTTATATCCTGGGATAGTACATTTATTATTTGAGTGTTTTTTGGTTAGCCATGTTTCAGTTACACACACAATATCAAATTTGTTTATATTTTGTAAGAAATCGTCATTCTTAACAAGATCGCCGAGTGAGTTGATGTTCCACGATGCACATTTGATCACTGATTGTTCACCGCAGGGCCATCATACGTCAGTGCATTGGGGATGCTGAATCGGTTTAGAATTCGCCGCGGCAGCATACGACTCGCGATCAAGTCTCAGAATAGGCATTCTTTCGGTTTCACGTTCATCGCGTCTGTTGTAGTCTTTTGTCCGGGATGACTCGCGTTCAGGTTCATCGCGTCTGTTGTAGTCTTTGGTCCGGGATGACTCGCGTTCAGGTTCATCACGTCTGTTGTAGTCCCTCGGCTGGAATGACTTAGGCCTACGCTCTCGATCGTCGCGTTCATTATAATCTTTCGTCTGGAGTGACTTGCGCTCACGTTGTTCTTGTTCACTCTGTCTCTCTCGATCACGCTGGTTGAGAGGTTGAGAATGTTTCTGGTTGACGTTCCCGAGGCGCTGACGAAAGTGGTCAAGAGGGTCGTAGTGATGAGTGTCATATTCATCCTTTCTATGGTACGATTCTGGTTGCTGGCGCGGTTCATGCCATGAATCTCGGTCAGTACGTCGGTTCGTCGTTTTGTCGAAATAATGACCGCGTTCGGATGTATTGTATCTCTGATTGCCTCGATCATCCTGTTGTTCACGCCTGTTGACTTGGGTGTCGGCTGTGTTGCGCTGTCGGCGTTCGTGCGCTTTTATTTGCTGTTGGACCATCGGGAGTACAGTTGTATGCGGCCGTTCTGGACTGGGAGATTCCAATTGTACGTCCATTGCTTCGTGTGTATCACGCGGTTCCCGGGACAGGACACGTCGAGCTCGGACAGTTTTTCTCTGTTCATAGTCTGGTTCACGGGTTGCATGAAGGGATACGGTGGCTTGATCATGCGTTTGCCGATCTGTGTTGCGTCGATCTCCTTGCAGTGCGGATGATTCGTGTGCCTCCCGAGCCGAGTCTTGGGTGTTATCTCGCGAGTATTGTCGAGCTGGGTATGTTCTCGGATCTCGCGGATCGCGTTGTGGTGTGCCCGTATGATCTGCGTAGTTTGTTCTTGGTTCGCTTGGGAGTTGCTGTATGTTACGCATTGCGGACGTGTCAGTCGTTTTACGCGGTGGTCTGTTATCTTGGTTTTGGTCGCGTGTGGGCACTCGGCGGTTGCGATCACGTGACGGTTCTCTTTGTTCGCGACGTGTATCCTGCACTCTGCCACGAGTTTCGCGTTGGTCTTGTCGTTGGGTGACTGTATGCGTGTTGTTTGACCTGGCTGCATGGTCGTAGTGGTCACGTGACTTTTGGTTGGGTCTAGGTGGCCGATCGTATCGCGTATTTCTTCCTTGTGAGCGGTTCCTCGACCACGGTGTATCTGCCAGTTCGAGCTCGTCTGTATCGTCTTCAGGCTCTGCAAAGAACACGTCAGGGGAAACTCCGATGCGTGTGAGTTGCTTGGGTCTCGTGACGGACTCGGTGTCGCCATTGTGCATGTCGCAGATGATCTTACCGTTTACTATTTTGCAGCTCTTCACAGCGTCGGCGTTTTTACAGATTCGGAGAAGTTTTACTCGAGCTGGCGTCAGGTCTTCGCTAATGACGACTTGTCTGAAGTAGTGAGGGCCAGTCAATAAGTTCGCTCTAGCAGCCAGGACTTCCGAGTGGCATTTGCGGCTGATGAATCGGACGAGTACATGTCGAGTATTAATATCCCTCGGACCAGCGCGATGTGAGACAGATATTTCACCCCGAGCGATATTCACTCCCATGGAGTCGAACAAGTTTAGGACTTTGTTTTCCAGTCTTTCGTATGAGTCATATGGCAGGTGGAAAATTCGCAGAGACTCTCGTCGCGTATATTGAGCTACATCATCAACCGCGCTGAGAAGCTGCTTACACGTTGTGGTTAGCTCGCCGACAGTGTCCTCCAGTACGGTTACGCGGTTCGTCAACTCAACGTTCTCGTCAACAGTACTCTCCAGTTCGGCTACGCGGTTCAACAGCTCAATGTTGTCATTCAGTAGCACTTCCATGCGTATTTCGGTCTCGTGATCCATTTTATCTATTCGTTGTGTGTAATCATTGATCCGATCAGACTGTTTATTTATTAGCTGTACAGCGGCCCCTTGATATCCCTCGAGTTTCTCTGACATGTCACTTACGTCATCAGCGACATGTTCAATGTTTTGGGGAATTAAAGCATATAACTCTCTGAACATTCTTTGTGTGTCCATTTTAAATTGGTGATAATCCTTTAGAGTTTTGTCGTCCATAGCTGTAATATGTGGAGGTGTGTGCTGATCAGTGGACGGATTAGGTATTACATTGTCCGTTACATTCGACATTTGTTTGGATGTGTCACTGGTGACAATTATTGGCTGCGTATGGTTAGTCGCGGGTATATGCTGTGTCGTAGTGGCATTTGAGGACTGTGAGTTCAGAGCCGATGAACCGTCCAGGGGGTCTGGTTGCCGCACGTGTAGTATAACACCATCAGCGCTACTGCCAGATGGAAGTGTAACGGGAAGCGTGACGGTTGGTTTGTCTCCCAGTGTAGTATGATCGGCGTCCGTGAGCGTAGCATTTGAGCTATTTGTGACGTCATTGAATAGTCTCTGTACGGGCCCATTCGATTCGTTAAGAGGGAGTGGGATAGTGTTATTTGGTGCACCGGTCAGGTCTTTCTCGTTGCGACTAGACATCGTGTTACGTGTTGCAGGAAGTGGTAAAGTTACGATTGTATTATCTTGTGCGACTAGTGGTGACTTAGATGTAATTTTCTTTGTTTTTCTTTTCTTTTTTGATACCGGCTTGTCAGTTTCGTCTGTGGTATTCTGTGCGAGTGGTTGTGATTGTGTCTGTGGTTGAGCTATACCTGCACCTGTTATAGCGTCGTTATTGCGAATATGCAGTGTTGGGTCAGGAGACGTACTTTCTTGGTCGGCTTTTGTGTCATCACTTAGTTTTCGTTTGGGGGTGCCGGTACGAATCGTATTTGGGTCGTGTGATTGCATTTTTCTGAATGTAGGTGACGGTTTGTGTACAGTCCTGCTAAAATTATTCAGGTGTGAGGGCATTTGATTCACAAACTTTAACTGTTAATTGCGTATACGCGTACGATCACCAGCTGTGTTATTGCGACTATTTGCGAATTAAGTGGTCATTACTGTTAATTTATAACCCGTTACTTTTGATTACGCGCAAATAGTCGTGTGACCGTATAGTATTGCTGGTGGCTAGTTGATTGGTAGTCAAAATTAATGCACAATGAGCTCTAACGGTATATGTATACAATAGATATTACCTACATATAATACGATTTATTTATGACAATAGTCTACACGAATGTCATATTTGTGTACTGTATACATATGTAGACCTGCAGTGTTCAGTTTTGCGGTTTTATTTTACACCGAAGATAGATCTGAATTTACAGTCTACTCACAACAATTATAATTATGTACCCTATTAAACAGTTATATATACACAGTCATAATTGGACACGATATTGCTTGTAGGCTAAATCGATAATTGTTATAAATCTTGTTATTGACACTGTTCAGTGTTCACTACTCACTATTCCTGATGGTGCATGTTGCGGTCAGGATACAGTTCAATGGAAAATGTTAATCAGGAATACACTATATATTCACTTACACAGTGTTGTAATCAGACCACTTATAGCAGATAATAGATAGCCTATGTTTATGTATTTGACTATGTCACAATGTTCAAATAGTCATTCCTTATAGTACACCGGACAGTTGATAACCGTTCGGTCACGAGTCTGGTTCGTGTCCCCTCAGAACTGGTCTGGCACGGTGGGTCTGACCGGGTACGGATCTGATCTGGTACGGGTCTGGTCTGTGCACGGGTCTGCTCTGGGCAAGGGTCTGGGAACGGGTCTGTTCAGGCACGGGTCTGGATGGACAAGAGTCTGGTCTGGCACATGTTTGGTCGGACACTCGAATTGGATCTGCTTTAACAATGGACACGTGCTCTTCTGTTATCAATCAATGTTAAACATACAGTGGCGGTTAATGTTAGTGTTCAATCACACGTACATACTTCGGCAGAATCAACACTCGATCACTCAATAGTGCAGATGTATCACGTCAGTCAAATTACGGCAATTGAGTAACAGTCAGTGCTCAGATGTATTCACTTGATAACCGGACACTGTCAGTCACGAGCATTATTGGTAACCGTTACACGAACACGTGCATGAACAGTGCAATCTAAATATGGGCGTTCAACAACAGTTAATACCGGACGCGTGAGTTCAGGAAGATCAACAAAACCGTAAGTCCGTTACTTCAACGCGTGATCGTCCAATCAACGGTAATTGAAATAGAAGTTATGTTGGCGCACAATATCGGTTAGTGTGGTGGTAAATGTCAATCAATACAGTATATATGGCACGTGTATTCACAATATATCGCATGTGTATGTAATAATACGATAATTAATCAATTATAGTACACACACATTGTCTAGTTAGTAACTCGTAAAATATACACCAATGAATTAATGTTATGCATATCTATTGTCC